>BSBK01008697.1:340000-442546 GCA_027943335.1 Chamaecyparis obtusa
AGGGTATACAAAAGAGAGATGATTCTTATTCTTGCCATACTTTTAAATATCAGATATTACCTAATTTCAACACATTATCTCATTTTCATGAAAATGTAAGTTCGTAAGTTCGTAAGTTCTCAAGGAAGGGATAAAGATACATCTACAAAACATGTTTTACAACCATCCAATATTACAATCCTATTTGTCCTAGAAACCTAATCATCCCTTTTTCCCAACCATAAGTACAACATGATTCAAACCTATCTTGAGATTTTATATTACTAGCTTTAAATAACAAATCATAATGTTATCTAAAATTTATAGGAAAGTAGAGTATATAACTTTTCAAATCACTTGCAGACTATTTTGGCAGCCATTTATATTAATCATCATAAGATTAGGAGATAAGAAAACTAACTTTCCTTACAATTCTTTAAGATTTTCTTAGAACAAGGATAAGAATACAACACTCAAGTATCAAGAATTCTTGACCATCTAATTGAACCACATGAATCTTATAATGCAAAACATAAATAATCATTTCAGATAATCCTTTCTTGCACGATATTATGGTAGAAATATAGAAAGCATACCTTTTATGTTCAGTGCTCAAGTTTGTTAACATAAAGAAAACTTAAAAAATAAGACACACAATGTATTCAAGTTTAGTAGGTTGGAAGAAAGCATTAGATGGGGAAACACAATAGACTCAAGTATTGCGAGTAGGGAAAATATTATTCCCAAGGTTGTTAGTAGAAAAACCTAGGGCTTATATTATATCCTATCATAATAGTTAGAATAAGTGATGAAGGGTGCTCCCCTTAATACCACAAACACATAACAGAAATAGAGAAACAACAACAGTAATATGCAAGAACAGAAAATTGGCTTCTTATTATCTCCACAAATGTGGAATTACAAACTTTCAGAATTACAATATGCAAAGCCACATGGGCATTCCCTTACAATATTCTGTAGGACAAAGCCTCGAACTATTACCCAGATCTACTACCCAGAACTATTCTGAACTGCCTAAGACAATAATACAGCCTTCCTTATATAGGCAATTTTCCACGCCTGGGAAGGTTTCCAGAATTTAGCCAATAAGGCCGACCAACTTAGAATTATTTTATTTTACATTTTATTACATCATAGTCGGCTCAAGATGACCTTTGAAACCCGAACAGAAATTTTGAAAAAAATTATTTTCCACCATTTCAGGTGGCCCAACTTCCGAAGACCATAAGTCATCACCAGTTGACCCGCTCGGCTATTATAACCCCATTTCAGAAATGCCACGAAGCGCTCTACAGGCTTGACCCACGCAAGCGCCCGTCACTCAAATTTTCGACCTCATCCGGGGCCTCTAAAGCCTTCAAAACTGAGTTCAAAGTTTCTGTACCCTGCTGCCAATACCGAAAATCTTCAATATCTTCCAATATACACTCGATCTGGCAATGAAACTTTGCTGGCAGACTTATATGACCAAAATGAACCTCCAAGAAAGAAATCAGATCATTCTGAGCACATACGAAAATTACCAAAAATAGTAACTTTCCATAAATAGCAGCTCTGCACAAAATAGCCCTTATTGAATATAAAAACAGAAATATTTTTGGGTGATGCAAGATTGCTCTTACACCCAGGATGCTCCTGCATCAGACACCCGGGGTAATTTGAGAAGTGACCCTGTCACGACTCAGGCGTGCAGAGGAAAACCAAGACGGTTAACCTCCTCCTTTGTTAGCCATGATGAATCTTCAACAGGTCGTCCTTTCCATTTGACCAAATATTCTTCATATGTCCTATTCCTTGTGCTTCTGCCAACACGACTGTCCAGTATGTCTTCAATCTCCTTGATATCTGAACTAGTTGCTGGAATACTCCACTGTGCTGCTGTGATCTCATCTTCAACACCTCCCTCATGATACTCTGTCAGATCTGAAATGTTAAACACTGATGAAATATTTAGCTCAGTGGGCAATTCTACCTCATATGCGTTTCCTGAATCATGTTTCTTCAGTATCTTACATGGTCCAAACTTCTTCATTTTCAGCTTGTTATATGTACCAACTGAAAACCGCTCCTTCCGCAAATGAACCATGACTTCATCACCAACCTGAAATTCCTTATACCTCCTTTTCTCATCTGCCTTAGCCTTATACTGTGCGTTCATCTTGGTAATATGCTTCCTCACCTCCCCATGGACGTTCTTCAAGTGTTCTGCAAAATCCTCAGCTTCAGCACTACTTATTTCTCCTTTATCTATCTTTCTCAATTCAGATGCATTTCTTGGACTACTTCCATATACAATCTAGAATGGTGATTTACCAGTGCTCCTGTTGACAGAATTATTGTACGCAAATTCCGCCTGTGGTAAAATCAAATCCCATCCTGTTGGCTTATCTCCAACTAAACATCTCAGCAAATTTCCCAAACTCCTATTCACCACCTCTGTCTGTCCATCAGTCTGTGGATGATGTGATGAACTGAACTTCAAATCTGTCTTCAACTTCTTCCACAATGTACGCCAGAAATATCCAACAAACTTAGTGTCTCGATCTGAAACTATGGTCTTTGGCAAACCATGAAGTCTCACTACTTCTCTGAAAAACAATTCTGCTACATGAACAACATCATTAGTCTTCTTGCAGGGAATAAAATGTGCCATCTTTGAAAATCTATCAACTACCACAAAAATTGAATCGTGTCCCCGCTGTGTCCTCGGTAAACCAAGAACAAAGTCCATGCTGATATCCTCCCAAGGCTTCTCTGGTACAGGTAATGGCTGATACAATCCTGTATTCTGCTTCACTCCTTTCGCCATCTGACATACTCTGCAACTCTGTACAAACTTCTTCACATCTTGCTGCAATTGTGGCCAATAATAATTCTCACTAACCAAACCAAGGGTTTTATCACGACCAAAATGTCCAGCCAATCCTCTGCTATGCTTCTCCTTGATGAGATTCTCCCTCATAGAACTTCGTGGAATGCACAACTGACTCCCTCTGAATAGCATATCATCCTGGATGATGAAATCCAACCATTTCGTCCTGTCTAGAGTAACAGGTTCTGTACAAGCTTTTCAAGCTTCACCAAAATCAGGATCCTCTGGATACAAATTCTTGAGTTCCTTGAACCCAACCACTTCAATCTGCATTTCTGTCAGCAATAGTTGCCTTCTGCTAAGAGCATCTGCAACCCTATTAGACTTTCCACTCCTGTGTTTCAAAACAAATGTATAACTCTGCAAAAACTCAACCCATTTCAAATGTCTTTGATTCAATTTTCCTTGACTATTCAAATATTGCAAAGCTTGATGATCGGTATACAAAACAAACTCCTTAGGAAGTAGATAATGTCTCCACTTCTTTAATGCCTGAACTATAGCATAAAATTTCTGATCATAAACAGAATATTTCTTCTTGGCATCATTTAACTTCTCACTGAAATAAGCAACAGGTTTACCTTCTTGGCTCATAACAGCTCCTATTGCAGTACCACTAGCATCACAATCTACTTGAAACACCTTATTAAAATCTGGAAGTGCTAAAACAGGTTGTTCTGTAACTTTTTGTTTCAACAATTGAAAATTATTTTCTGCCCCATTAGTCCACTTAAACTCTTTTCTATCCCCTCTCATTGTTTCAGTCAAGGGTCCACAAATACTGCTAAAATTTCTGATAAACTTTCTGTAAAAGCTAGCCAAACCATGAAAAGATCTTACCTCAGTAGCACTCCTTGGAGTAGGCCATTCAAGGATAGCCTGTACCTTATCTGGGTCCATTTTTAGACCTTCTGCTGAAACTACAAATCCCAAATACACTAACTCTTTCTTCACAAAACTGCACTTATTCAAATTAATCAATAATTTCTCATCTCTCAACTTCTCAAATACCATACGAATATGCATCATATGCTCATCCAATGTCTTACTAAAGATCAAAATATCATCTAGGTAAACAATGACAAACTTACCCAGAAATTCTTTCAGAACCTCGTTCATGAGCCGCATGAAAGTGCTCGGTGCATTGGTTAGCCCAAAAGGCATGACTAACCACTCATACAGTCCTTCCTTTATCTTGAAGGCAGTCTTCGATTCATCTCCTTCTCTGATCCGAATCTGATGATATCCACTCTTCAGATCTATCTTTGAGAAATACACAGCTCCACTCAAACAGTCCATAATATCATCCATTCGTGGCAATGGAAACCTGTACTTGATTATGATCTTGTTTATTGCCCTAGAATCCGTACACATCCTCCATTCTCCATTCTTCTTTGGTGCTAATACCGCTGGTACAGCACAGGGACTCAGACTCTCACGGATCAATCCTTTCTGTAACAGTTCATGTACTTGTCTGTTCAACTCCTCACTTTCTGCAGGTGTCATTCTGTGTGCTGCCTTATTCGGCAAACTCGCTCCTGGGATCAAGTCCATCTGATGACTGATCTTCCTGACTGGTGGTAATCCATCAGGCACGTTATCGGATACAATATCCTGAAACTCATTCAACAAATCTGCAACTTCTACAGGAACATCTTCTACTTCCTCTTTACCAGCTTTTGGAATTAAAGCAAAACATACATGCTCATGCCTCATACCATCTAGGAATTTCCTTCCATCAACAAATGTTATTCTTGCATTACCACATACCTTTTCTTCGGTCTCCTTCAATGGCTTTAGCTTATGTCGCACTCCATCCTTTGTCAGGGAATAGGTATTCGCACGACCATCGTGTACAGCACATCTGTCAAACTGCCACGGTCTACCTAACAACATATGACATGCATCCATAGAGATGATATCACATAGTACCTCATCTTGGTACCCGCCGATCTTGAACTTTACCAGGCACTGTTCACTGACCATGACCTTGTGGTCATCCTGCACCCAGGCAATCCGATATGGATGTGGGTGTTTCTGTCTCTTGAGCTTCAACTTTGTCACCATCTCTTCTGATACCAAATTGTCAGTGCTTCCACTATCGATAATCACATCACAGCATTTACCCTCACACTTGCATCTAGTGCGAAACAGGCTCCTCCTTTGCTCAGGTTCATTCTCACCACTCAACATGACTCTTCTGTTAATCAACGTTTCTCCTCTTTCAGCATCTTCAGAATTTGATGATCTGGCATCTTCATCTACATGTGCAACTCTGGCCTGGCCTTCATTTCTCCTGTCCGTTCTGCCTTGGCGCTGAGGACATTCAAATGCCCTATGACCTTCTTCTCCACAGTGAAAACATGTTCCACGGAAGCCACCTCTTCCAGATCCTTGTCCTCTTCCTCTTCCTCTCTGATCTCTACTATTCTGATCCTGGAAGCGATTGGAATTATTTCCTCGCTGATTCTGACTGCTACTGGCCTCATCCTTCTTTTTTGGATCTTCATTTCAGCCACCATATGACCGTCCACTAGACCGTCCACCGCGACCTCTTCCATTTTGTCTGCTCTCAAACTTCTTGTTCAACTTTTCCTCTACTTTTAGGGCAAACTGGTATGCCTCCTCAATACTGTTCATTCGAACCAGATTCAGCTCCTCCTGAATGCTTGGCCTTAACCCATTAAGGTATCGGGCAATTTTCTCCTTATCAGCTTCTGCATGGCCTGTTCTGATGAGAAGTCGATAGAACTCCTCTGTATACTCCTGAACAGATCTTCCTGCTTGCTTCAAACTTTGCATTTTCTTTAGTAGGTCAAGCTCATAATCAACATGAATGAACTGTCGCTTCAATTTATCTACCATCCGATCCCATCTCGTGATTTTCTCCTTTCCCCTTCTATTTCACTCCAACTGAATCTCTTGCCACCATATCTTCGCATGACCTTTCAGTTTGGCCTTCGCAAATTTGACCCTATCAGGATCCTCAACATCTTCATACTCAAAATATTCTTCACACTCATTGATCCAGTCGATCAATTCCTCTGGGTTAAGATTTCCAGAAAATGTAGGAACCTCAATCTTAGGTCTTTTCCCAATCTTGGAAATCGCCCGAAAAAGTCTTTCTTCCTCCTAGTTCACAATTTCAACTTCTCCTTTTTGATATTCTTCTTCAGCTTCATCCTCGCTTTCGTCTCTGACATTAAGATTCATTCCTCTACGAATCTCTTCTTGTAATGCTCGCACTTGTCTCTGCAGCTCTCTAACCTCAGGTGTTACAACACCAGCTCTTCCGCCACGTTCCCTTCGTGGAGGCATTTTCGCGATGCGCGCTGAAACCCTAGCCACGGTCCTGGTGCAAAATGCCTCACAGTCGGTGATCTATTTACACACTCAAGAACTCCTGCTCTGATACCACTTGATGAAGGGTGCTCCCCTTAATACCACAAACACATAACAGAAATAGAGAAACAACAACAGTAATATGCAAGAACAGAAAATTGGCTTCTTATTATCTCCACAAATGTGGAATTACAAACTTTCAGAATTACAATATGCAAAGCCACATGGGCATTCCCTTACAATATTTTGTAGGACAAAGCCTCGAACTATTACCCAGATCTACTACCCAGAACTATTCTGAACTGCCTAAGACAATAATACAGCCTTCCTTATATAGGCAATTTTCCACCGCCTGGGAAGGTTCCAGAATTTTAGCCAATAAGGCCGATCAACTTAGAATTATTTTATTTTACATTTTATTACATCATAGTCAGCTCAAGATGACCTTTGAAACCCGAACAAAAATTTTGAAGAAAATTATTTTCCGCCATTTCAGGTGGCCCAACTTCCGAAGACCATAAGTCATCACCAGTTGACCCGCTCGGCTATTATAACCCCATTTCAGAAATGTCACGAAGCACTCTACAGGCTTGACCCGCGCAAGCGCCCGTCACTCAAATTTTCGACCTCATCCGGGGCCTCTAAAGCCTTCAAAACTGAGTTCAAAGTTTCTGTACCCTGCTGCCAATATCAAAAATCTTCAATATCTTCCAATATACACTTGATTTGGCAATGAAACTTTGCTGGCAGACTTATATGACCAAAATGAACCTCCAAGAAAGAAATCAGATCATTCTGAGCACATACGAAAATTACCAAAAATAGTAACTTTCCATAAATAGCAGCTCTGCACAAAATAGCCCTTATTGAATATAAAAACAGAAATATTTTTGGGTGATGCAAGATTGCTCTTACACCCAGGATGCTCCTGCATCAGACACCCGGGGTAATTTGAGAAGTGACCCTGTCACGACTCAGGCGTGCAGAGGAAAACCAAGATGGTTAACCTCCTCCTTTGTTAGCCATGATGAATCTTCAACAGGTCGTCCTTTCCATTTGACCAAATATTCTTCATATGTCCTATTCCTTGTGCTTCTGCCAACACGACTGTCCAGTATGTCTTCAATCTCCTTGATATCTGAACTAGTTGCTGGAATACTCCACTGTGCTGCTGTGATCTCATCTTCAACACCTCCCTCATGATACTCTGTCAGATCTGAAATGTTAAACACTGGTGAAATATTTAGCTCAGTGGGCAATTCTACCTCATATGCATTTCCTGAATCATGTTTCTTCAGTATCTTACATGGTCCAAACTTCTTCATTTTCAGTTTGTTATATGTACCAACTGGAAACCGCTCCTTCCGCAAATGAACCATGACTTCATCACCAACCTGAAATTCCTTATACCTCCTTTTCTCATCTGCCTTAGCCTTATACTGTGCGTTCATCTTGGTAATATGCTTCCTCACCTCCCCATGGATGTTCTTCAAGTGTTCTGCAAAATCCTCAGCTTCAGCACTACTTATTTCTCCTTTATCTATCTTTTTCAATTCAGATGCATTTCTTGGACTACTTCCATATACAATCTGGAATGGTGATTTACCAGTGCTCCTGTTGACAGAATTATTGTACGCAAATTCTGCCTGTGGTAAAATCAAATCCCATCCTGTTGGCTTATCTCCAACCAAACATCTCAGCAAATTTCCCAAACTCCTATTCACCACCTCTGTCTGTCCATCAGTCTGTGGATGATGTGATGAACTGAACTTCAAATCTGTCTTCAACTTCTTCCATAATGTACGCCAGAAATATCCAACAAACTTAGTGTCCCGATCTGAAACTATGGTCTTTGACAAACCATGAAGTCTCACTACTTATCTGAAAAACAATTCTGCTACATGAACAGCATCATTAGTCTTCTTGCAGGGAATAAAATGTGCCATCTTTGAAAATCTATCAACTACCACAAAAATTGAATCGTGTCCCCGCTGTGTCCTCGGTAAACCAAGAACAAAGTCCATGCTGATATCCTCCTAAGGCTTCTCTGGTACAGGTAATGGCTGATACAATCCTGTATTCTGCTTCACTCCTTTCGCCATCTGACATACTCTGCAACTCTGTACAAACTTCTTCACATCTTGCTGCAATTGTGGCCAATAATAATTCTCACTAACCAAACCAAGGGTTTTATCACGACTAAAATGTCCAGCCAATCCTCTGCTATGCTTCTCCTTGATGAGATTCTCCCTCATAGAACTTCGTGGAATGCACAACTGACTCCCTCTGAATAGCATATCATCCTGGATGATGAAATCCAACCATTTCGTCCTGTCTAGAGTAACAGGTTCTGTACAAGCTTTCCAAGCTTCACCAAAATCAGGATCCTCTGGATACAAATTCTTGAGTTCCTTGAACCCAACCACTTCAATCTGCATTTCTGTCAGCAATAGTTGCCTTCTGCTAAGAGCATCTGCAACCCTATTAGACTTTCCACTCCTGTGTTTCAAAACAAATGTATAACTCTGCAAAAACTCAACCCATTTCAAATGTCTTTGATTCAATTTTCCTTGACTATTCAAATATTGCAAAGCTTGATGATCGGTATACAAAACAAACTCCTTAGGAAGTAGATAATGTCTCCACTTCTTTAATGCTTGATATATAGCATAAAATTCCTGATCATAAACAGAATATTTCTTCTTGGCATCATTTAACTTCTCACTGAAATAAGCAACAGGTTTACCTTCTTGGCTCATAACAGCTCCTATTGCAGTACCACTAGCATCACAATCTACTTGAAACACCTTATTAAAATCTGGAAGTGCTAAAACAGGTTGTTCTGTAACTTTTTGTTTCAACAATTGAAAACTCTTTTCTGCCCCATTAGTCCACTTAAACTCTTTTCTATCCCCTCTCATTGTTTCAGTCAAGGGTCCACAAATACTGCTAAAATTTTTGATAAACTTTCTGTAAAAGCTAGCCAAACCATGAAAAGATCTTACCTCAGTAGCACTCCTTGGAGTAGGCCATTCAAGGATAGCCTGTACCTTATCTGGGTCCATTTTTAGACCTTCTGCTGAAACTACAAATCCCAAATACACTAACTCTTTCTTCACAAAACTGCACTTCTTCAAATTAATCAACAATTTCTCATCTCTCAACTTCTCAAATACCATACGAATATGCATCATATACTCATCCAATGTCTTACTAAAGATCAAAATATCATCTAGGTAAACAATGACAAATTTACCCAGAAATTCTTTCAGAACCTCGTTCATGAGCCGCATGAAAGTGCTCGGTGCATTGGTTAGCCCAAAAGGCATGACTAGCCAAGACAGGAAGTATATCGCGTGATATTTCTGAGGAGTGTCGCGCGATAATCTGAGACAGAAAACCAGAGACGCGGATTTTTCTGAAAATTAATCCGAAAATGATGAAAAATGCATCAAATGAAAGGACAAAGCTATCTACTCTGCCCCACGGTGGGCACAAAAAATGTACACACTAAAATATGCACTTCTATGAACCATTACATGCAAGGTTACTCAAGAGTGAGGCTTCACAAAGCGGCTCATAGCTCTCTATGCATGGAGTTGCAAGGGACTATGAGTTTTGCTCTCAGCTAGAGCTACAAGAAAGTGACCTTGCTAGTCAACCATACAATGAGAGATTCAAGTGAAGACAAGGGCAACAATGCCAATATCTCCAAGAATCTAAATGGAAATGAAATGCAAATGCAACTAGTATGAATGTGCAAGACTAATCTATCAAATGAAGTGCAAACTAAGCTATGAAAAGAAGTACAATAGAGTCCAAGCCCCTAATTAAGCTATGTGAGATCTATTCTATTGCATAAAAAGGAAATCTAATCTATGATGCCATGAATGTAACTATGAAAGCAAAACTATTATGAAATGCAACTAAAATGTCAAGGCCTCAAAGCTTGAGTGTCTTCAAAGAGAGCTCCAAAACTTGCAGCATAACAATAGCATAAAACAAGTGGATATATGCAAATGAAGGAGAGAGCTCTCATTTTATAAGAAATGAGGTGAAATGGACCATGGAGATTAAGAGGCAAAAGTCTTAATCAGCGGTGGAGGTTGAAAGAGGAGCAATCTATGTGCACACATATCCTCTAATAGGAAAATAAGAGTTGACTTTATGTCCATATGAGACAAAAAGTGCTTTTTTCCTTTTTGTAAAATAAGAATAATGCTTTATTTGTGCAACTTAGGATAAGAGGAAAAATGGGGGGCTTTTTTATTTAATTGAAAGGGGAAGAAATATTCTTTTTAATTAAATAAAGACTTAGGATAAATGGTTAGCCCATAGGATAAAAATCCAATATATGATCGAAATTAGGATTTGATCAAGAAATTGATAATGTTGAAAATATTGATAAATGATCAAAATGATTCAGGATTGATAAATTGAATAAATGGGGCCCAAAGTCTAGGCGACCATTTTAGGGTGCATACACTTATAACTCATTCTAACCCTAAAGCGGGAAAATATTGTATAATATGGCTTAGGGTTAGGGATTTTTATGATGTATGATTTTAGTACTTGCGGCAGAATTGGGCTGTAAGGGATTACGGATTGTAATCAGGTTGTAATCACTGGATAATAATAATATTGGACTCGCTGTTGGTGGACGTAGCCCAGGGAATGGGTGAACCACGTTAAATCTGTGTGTCTTGTGTTCTATTCTGTGTGGTTTATTATTTTCTGATATTAATTATATTTGCACATAATTGTTATTTCTGCCTATTAATCTTAACAATTCTGATATTCAGTAAGACCATAGAAGAGCATTTTTTGCATGTTAAATAAGTATTGCAGAGATTGAAAGAAGACAAGTTGTTGATTAATCTAAAAAAGTGTTCTTTCATGCAAGAGGAGATTGTGTATTTGGGATTTGTGATTTCAGCTGACGGTTTGAAGATGGATCCTGGAAAGGTTGAAGCTATTTTGAATTGGCCTACACTTGAGAATGCTAGTGAGGTAAGATCATTTCATGGTTTGGAAATTTTTTACCGAAAGTTCATTAGGAATTTCAATTCAATTTGTAATGCTATGACTGAGACTATGAGAGGAGATAAAAGAGAATTCAAGTGGACACATGGAGCTGATAAAAGTTTTGAGACTCTAAAGAAGAAGGTTGTTGAATTGCCTTTGTTAGCATTGCCTGATTTCAATAAGGTATTTCAAGTGGAATGTGATGCAAGTGGTAGTGCAATAGGAGCTGTGTTGAGTCAAGAAGGTAAACCTATTGCTTTCTTTAGTGAAAAGTTGAATGATGCAAAAAGGAAATATTCTATGTATGATCAATAATTCTATGCTATTGTTCAAGTCTTGAAGAAATGAAGACATTATTTGATACCAAATGAATTTGTGTTGTATACCGGTCATAAAGCTTTACAGTTGTCATAAAGCTTTACATTTGTGATTAAACATAAGAGTGGAGTCACTAACCGAGTTGTTGATGCATTGAGTAGAATAATATATTTGATGACCGAGATGAAAATTGAAGTTCTTGGTTTTGATGACATGAGAGATGTGTATGAATTTGATCCTAATTTTTTTGAGCTGTGGAGAAAGTGCAGAGCACCTATTCAAGATCAACCGAGTACTAAATGGGAAGACTATTTCATTCAAGGAGGTATGTTGTTTAAAGGTATTCAGTTGTGTATACCGAGGGGATCAATGAGAACTAATTTGATAAGGGAAAAACACAGTAGTGGTTTGGCTGGACACTTTGGTGTTGACAAGACATTGAATTTTCTTAAGGAGAGATACTTTTGGCTGTAGTTGTATAAGGATGCTCATAAATTTTTGAAAAGTTGTGGAATTTGTCAAGTTGCAAAGGGAGTAAGTCAGAATACTAAATTGTATACACTGATTTCCATTCCTGAGAAATTTTGGATTGATATTAGTATGGATTTTGTTCTTGTCTTACCGAAGACAATGAGAGGTAATGATTCTATATTTGTTGTTGTGGATAGATTTTCTAAAATGACACATTTTATACCTTGTAGAAAAACATCAGATGCAATACATATAGCAGATCTTTTCTTTAAGGAAATTGTCAAATTGCATGGATTAACAAGGAGTATCATCTCTGACCGAGACAGTAAGTTTGTTGGATACTTTTGGAAGACCCTTTGGAGAAAGTTTGGCACCGAGTTGAGGTATAGTTCTAAATTTCACCCACATACTGATGGACAAATAGAAGTTGTGAATAGAAGCTTGGGTAATCTTTTGAGTTGTTTAGTTGGAGACACACAGAGTAATTAGGATTATGTGTTGGCACAAGCAGAGTTTACATACAATAATTCAGTGAATAGGAGTACTAGAAAAACACCTTTTGAGATTGTAAATGGCATACAACCAAGAGGTATATCAAATTTGAGGGATATTACTAATGAAGAAAAGAGAAGTGTTGAAGGAGTAAAGTTTGATGAGTTCATGAAGACATTGCATGAAGATGTGAAACATAAGTTGGAGAAAACTAATTAGAAGTATAAAGACAGAGCTGATAGATCAAGAAGACATAAGACTTTTGCAGTTGGTGATGTAGTAATGGTTTATTTGAAGAAAGAAAGATTTCCTGTTGGAATAAATGGGAAGCTGAAAATGAAGAAGTTTGGTCCTTGCAAGATGTTGAGGAAATTTGATAGTGGAAATTCTTATGAGATTGAGTTACTTGATGACATTGATATATCACCTATATTCAACATTGCTGATTTGTATGAGTACCATGAATCATATGAAGAAATGACAGTACCGAATGATTATCCTAAGAAATAGACAAAAGAAGTTGAGCAGATTTTGGAACAAAGAGTTGGTAGAAGTACAAGAGGAAAACAATATATGGAATATCTAGTAAAGTGGAAGAACATACTGATTAAACATAGTTCATGGATTTCACAATCTGAGTTGGATTCATCTCGAGTTGTACCTACTACATGATTCAGAGAATCATTTCAAATAACCCCAGGTGTCTGATGTAGGAGCATCTAGGGTCCTTGGAAATCCTGTGTCACTAAAAAAATGTTTGAGTTTTTTTGTGTTGCTCGGTTCCTGCTTTGACCAAGTTGGCTCAGTAGTTGCTTGGTTCCTTCGTTAATCGAGTTGATCGATTAATTCCCTGGTTCTCGGTTATCTTTTCCTGGCACTTGGTTGTCCCTGCTTACCAAGTTATTTCTTTTGGTTTTCTGTTGAGGCCAACTTGTGCACTTAATTATGGTCACATATTTAATGTTGGTATCTATCATTGGGAAGCATGTGGACCTAGATCTAGTTGTTCCTTCTGTTAATGGTGGATCTGAAGGCTGACTTGTTCGGTAGCCTCTTGTATATATTATAGTCTTTGGTTGTAGTTTTACGAGACAAGTTTTGGTAGAAGATAGAAGTAGAAGATTGAAGATAGTTTTTGATCCTCACATGTTTGAGGACTGTTGTACTTGAATTTTAATATCTGGCCCTAACTGGGAAGGCCTTACATCCTGACATGTATGAATCTATTTGATGGAATATAAAGGATCTGATCTGCATTCTCTCTCTCACTTTGTGTGTTATTACTTCTGTGTGTGATCTCTGCAAGGTAGATCTGGATTAGGGTGTGCCTTTGGCCCCTGTCCTCCTCTGCCTTGCGTCAGTTTACAATGCACATGTTACATTTACCGATACTATCAAAACACCACAACCAAGACCATGTCTTGATCACTTGAAATTTCAATATAAACTAAAATAAAAAGATTATATGTTATATTTATTATATATCATATTATGAAATTTATATAATATTATCTATTATATTATGATATGTTAAAACTTGTCTAGGATAATGCTATGTGTCCTATCTATAGAGAGATTTTAGAGGTTTCTGAAAAGTGGTTATAATAGAAAATTGGGTACTTGGTTTAAAAGTTATGGCTTCCAAAATTTGTGCCATCAAGAGTCAAGTTTCAATGCCAAAGGAAGAGAGAAAATTCACTTAAGGAAGGAAATTGAACTATTGGGAGCCAAAACGGGGAAGTTTTAGTTTTTAGAATATTCTAAGGTGGTTATTAGTGCTACATGTAGGGATGAAGGTGGGTTTCAAGCTTAGTTCCATAAGGGTAGTTTGTGGCTTTGTGTTGCAGATTATTATAATGAAAATGCCCATGTGGTTATAGCATGTTAATTTTTTGAATATTGTAATGTTATTTCATTGAAGATAATAGTGTTAGATAACTGAGAGAGGGGAGAATCAGTTAAGTCCATTTATCCTACAATCCCAAATACTCTCAGATGTATAAAACAAATCCAACATAAAAACTTAAATAGCTCAGTAAAAACTTGTTTGTGCCTTTTTGTTCATTTACCGAATGCCAATTAAATCATCTAGTATATACCGACCAAACCAATAATTGTAATGTGTAAAGAAAAATAACAAATCATCACAACCATACACATATAAAACTTGATTTTTAACATGGAAACCCTATTAGGGAGAAAAAAAAACCTGGGATCAGTACCCAAAATAATTCCACTCTTCTAAAGTGAGCTTGGTTAAGAGCCAACCTTGTTAAAGGTTACAAAACACACTGTAAGGTGTGACCTTGTTAGAGGATTTATCATTAACAGTTCTTTGTGACCATACATTCACTTGGGGTCAACAAGAAAACAATCAACATTCATTGAATGTCATAATGAAATAAATAAAGGTTGTTAAGTCCCACTCGGTTAATAGATTTTTTTGTACCAGTGGTTAGAATGCAACAGTAAATGATCTGATTCAAATACAACTTCCTTTGTAGATTTTTAGATCTATGCTAAGCCCATAATACCTTTGGCCATCATAATCTCTTCAATTTATTTTTATCCTCCAACTATGTTCTGCTCGGTTATCTCCTTTCTCTGATGCTCAGTGTAGTCTGTCGAATAGCTCGATTCTCACTTCAACCTATCTGACTAGCTTCGCATGAATGCAATCTTCTTCTCACATGCATTATCTCATTATGAATCTCTTGTCTCCTTAAATAGACATGATAAACTATTTTCTTCTCAGCCATAGATTTTGCCTCTTAATCTCCATCGTTGATTTTTCCACTTCAACCTTCCTCGGAACTTGTTCCTTAAACATGTTTCATTCTTCATTATCTGATCTTCCTTGAATTTTGTCAGCCATATATCTTCATAAAAAAATTTATCTTTCACCTCAGAATCATGAACATATTTGTCTAGCTCATCATCTTAAGTCAGCAATCACATGTTCCATATTATTTATTTCACTTGGTCAATATCGTGATGTGTTGGTGACTTCTTGATCGATTAATATTGTACTTAGTATACACTACACTTTCTCAGTGTACATTGTATCTACTCGGTGTATACTAAGTTTTTCATTTACCGACCACATAAACTTGTACATTCTTGATCTTTAATTCTTAACATAATCATGCAATACAAACAAATCACTAACATAATGTCACAGACTCATCAATAAGTTTCCCAATGAATACCATAACCATATCTTGCTTATACATCTCATCTTCATGTTAATATCTCATTCCTTCACCATTATTACCTTCTTCAGATGTTTGCAACTATCATGATAAGTATAGTCAAAACTAGTTGACATCAATGACAATATAATAATTGATTTAATGTGTCACATATACCTTTGTAGCTCGATGATCATCTTCACATTTTGTTCTCCAAGTAATCAATGAGTTGTAGTATAACAAATAGAAATCAATTGTGTATGTTCTTGCAATATTTTATTTATTTCCATGTTGCGTTGTGTGTGTTTGGGTTAGTAAGGGGACTCGCTTCCTGAAGTTTTCCACATAAATCTGGTGTTCTTATGTGTTCATGTATCTGAAATCTTTTATTTGTCTTTTGTTGATCGGTTATTAAAATATTCCAGATCTGGTATATATAATTAGAATTTTTAATTTTGTTGATTCACCCCCCCCTCCCCCCTCTCAGCGCTAGATTGTATTCAACAACATCATCTATAAAATAAAATTTGACATGATAACCTAAAAAATCAATGGGTAAGATGTAATGAATTTTGAAAACACATCAAAATCCTCAAGGTTTTGCATGAACAAAAGTTAAAGATATGGTTGTAAATTAGCTAGGATTTTGTGATAAAAGACGTGTATATAGAGAGATCTATAATCAACCAATAAAGGTTTAAAATCATAGGTAGATAACAAATTATTAAGGAGAAATCAATATGAAAAAGTATGCAAATAAAAAAAGTTGTTAAAATAAAACATTTTTATTTAAATAGAAAATTTTATGCTAGAGAATAAACATGGGAATCAAGTGTTCACAAAATATAATGAAAATATATAAGCCTTGTATATCTAGATTCTAATTAAATAATAAATTTTGATAATGTAATAGAACCCTATATAAATAATGACCTAATATTGATAATTGCCAAAGTAAATGAGAAGCTAGAAAGTGTTCAGTTCTTTGTTGATGTTGAACTATTAATGTTGTAGATATTAATATGTGACATGCTCACATGAAAAGATCCATAATTTTAATATTGGATCTTATTTGACGATCATGTCTTTGATTGAATCCTAATGTTTTTTTTTCTATGCATGTAATCATGTGCAATTTTAACTAGGGAGGGACAATTGAGTCTTTCCTAGCACAATTTTATCCTCTACTACTATAAGCTTCTTAAAGCTACGCACTTTTAAAAATAAATATGCTTAGAATTTGTGGTGCTAAGAAGCACCTTAAGGAGTGTGCTATAAGAGGGTTTAAGTATAGAATTTCCTTAACTCCTAATTAGACCTCTTACTAACTTCTTTGTATCCTAAAACACAAAATACACCCACATGCATAATGACTTGGTAATATCTATCAAAAGCTGATGTAGACATTGATGATACATTTTTGGAATCTTTTCAATTCATATTATACAAAATAATATTAGAAAATAATACAAGCACACATTAATTTAGATTACATTCATTCTAATGATAAATCTTGATTAATTTAATTAAGGTTGATTAATACAAATTGAGGTATGAATAATTTGAGACATAAATATGTTGAAATAATTAATGTGTTCAAAACCAAGGTGAAACTATTGCAATAACAATGTTAACAATGTATGTTAATCTAAAAATAGATTCTCAAGATCATCCTTAAAAATATTTATGTGATTAGCACATTCAACAATAATAGTATGAAGAAATAAATATACAAGTTAGAGAATATTGACGTGGAGAAGCACTTGTAGAAAAATAAAATCCACAGCCAAAGAGATCCAATACTTGCATAAGTCCTTCTAAGTTTACATCAACATAACATTTCTCTCTAAATTTTTTAGATACTTAGTTACTTCTCCAACCTACAAAAAAATCATACATATCACTAACCCAAGGTACCAATTTATCAAAAATATCTAGATATGAGAATATAACTATTATATCTCGCAAAACATGTAGTAGAACCACATGTAACAACCATATGCCCCCCTTAGTGGAAAGCCTATATAAACATAGTAAATTACAATATAATCATCATGTGGCCTTTAAATGGGCTCCTAACCCACATCAAATGAGGAATGATCAATTTTTAGTGTTGTATTACTATTTGATGACTAATATGCACAACATGCATACCTTAGCAATCAACTTAAGATAACATGAAATATACACATAACAACATGCCTAGACATGCAAATTCAAGTGATCCTCACTGCTAAAGTGGATTCCTAGAAAGAATATTCTAGACCAATATGCTTTGTAATTGACATCAATGATTAGATCCACGTGCAACTAAAACTTTTCATAGGTAAATAAATACTAAATATCTTGTGATATTGTCGCAAAGTCATGGCGCTTCACCTTTCTGAGCATCACCTAGATGAAATGAATGTTGAGTGTTCCATTCATTATCATGAGAGATGGGATCTTGTGAACCACTAGTCATGAAACATGGGTCAATGAGTTTGTATCAAAAATTACACAGTTGAATCCTAATAGCAATAGCATAATTTTCCTTGTGGAAAATATCTCATCCTTACTAAATATTTTTACATGTTGGCAAGTGATGTTTTGAGAGCATGATGGATCACTTAAGGGTTGTCATTTATGGAAACACTTATGTTGGAGTGATCACATGAAGTGATTATAAGTTTTGGAGACACAGTCATGTAAATGACTAAGTACATAATCAGAATAATAGTATACTGCAATACAGTTTTGATCAACAAAGATAATATATGATTTATTATGGCTTGTGAACTTAGAGGAAGACATTTTGGGATATGTATGATCTTCAGTTAAGGTCACACGTGTTTTGGTGTTTATATAAGTAAGATATAGTGATATGAAGGTATGCAAAGACAGTGAAATAGGGTATATGAATAGTCGTGATGATTAAGGGAAGGTTAGATGGAATGGTAACGTGCTAAGTTAGATGAAAGTTGTATATTGCCAACACTTTGGTAATACAAGATCACCAACTCTACATTTATCATTTTTATAAGTAATTGTTATGTTTTGTATTGTATTTGAGAGCCAAGTGGATGGAAGAATTGATATAAGTATAGAGTGTTTTGTGGAAGTGATAAGTGTGAAACTATGTGATAGAGATGGATATGTGATAGATGCAAATTTGGGATATTAGCAAAGGCAGATAGAAGATACGAGATCAGAGATTGATAGAGCTATAACTAGAACTATCAAAGCATAGATGATGCTTGTACAATTCACTTATTGAAGAACACTTTTGTAACAAAATTTTGGTTGTAAGAGTTGTAAGCTCACCACACCTTTAACAGGGTTTTTTGTATACCCCTAATAGGGTTTTCTATTCCTCTAACAAGGAAATGTACTATGTAATACTCGGATCCTAACAGGGCTATATCTCCTAATAGGGATTATATATTTTAGTGCATAGTTGTGTGTACCATCCCCGCCGGAGTTTTCCCTTGTCCAGGGTTTCCTCGAAAACAAATAATGGTGTTATGTGTTTATGTTCTTTTCATTTCAGCATTGATATAGTTTATTTGCAATTGGTTTAAGTTTAAGTTGAAATTTTGTAATACTGATTCATCCCCCCTCTCAATATTACTTAATCCTAACAATTGGTATCAGAGCTATTGGCGCTCAGAGAGAAAGCCTAACCGCTTAAGGGAGATCAGAATGGATTCAGAAAGTTTGCAAGAGAACTTTGAAGCATCACTTGATAACCTGGACAAAGAAAAAGATGAGAATGGAGAATTGAAATTCAAATTAAGAAGAGCAAAAGGTTTCATTAAGAAACTAAAGCAACAACTTGAAATTTCAAGAAGTCAGAGACAAGACCTTATGGATAAGATCAAAGAGGATTCAGAAAATGATACATCAGACCAAGTAAAGAAGCTGAGCAATAAAAAGAACAAATTAATCTTCTGATGATTAAAGAGATTCAACATGAAAAGGATGTAAGATACAAAGTTGAAAGGACTCTAAAAGAAGAAAATATGCAGATAGGACAGATGAAGACTGAACTTGATCACTACAAGGATAAATGTCAAGAATTGGAGAAGTACAATCAAATCATAAAAGGTGAACTCACTCAATCCAAATTGCACATTGAGAAGCTACACATGAGCAGTGATAAAATTGATGAACAAAGAGAGAGACAAAAACCTAAAGGAGACATGACTAGAATTGGATACAATGAAGGAGAATGTTCTAAGACTAATGATGAATCACATGAAGTGAAACTGAAGACATATCCACTTTTGAAGAACCTAAAGATCAGATCAGAACTTTCAAAGGTAATACTTTGGATGCAACAAAGTTGGACACATGAAAAGAGATTGCAAAAGTAAAGGTCCTTTCAAACCCTTTACTAGTTATTGTTACAATTGTTATACATATGGACATAAGAAAGAAAAATGTAAGAAACCAGATCAGTCAAGGAACAACCAAGATTACATCAAAGAAGAGTCAGCAGCCAAGATCACATGCTACAAATGAAATAACCTTGGGCATACTGCAAGGTATTATAAGTTGCAGGTTAATCAGGATAGAAGACCACCTACATGTTTCAAATGCAACAACTTAGGACACATAGAAAAGTTTTGCAGGTATAATGGAATGAACAGTAGAAGAGGACCACCACCTGTGGTTATAAAGAAGAATATTGGTGACAGTGGTAAAAGTCTTAATGAGTACACAGATGAGTTTAAGAATCATTTCAAGAAAACAACAAATGAAGATGATGAGAAGATATGGAAGGTAAAATATTTCAACAATGCATTGGTTAAGGGAGAGACAGTAGATACTACTATTTCTTTGCATGATGTTGACATTACTACATCGACCTAGAAGGCTACATGACCTTAGGGGGGGCATTGGATGCAGAGAATAGAATATATCTAGCCCATGATTATGTGGAATAAGCTCATGTGAGCTTAGATATGGTGTGTACATACACTATGAAGTTTATGTTTGTGATCGCAACACTTGGAGATTCATATTCTATGATCGTAAAATTTATGTTTGATTGGATAGAAAGTCCTAAAACTGATATAATTGATTTATCAATTACACATGAGAAGATAGCACAAGGAAATGCACCTATGAGCACACCTAGGAGATATACAAGATCTAAAAAACCAAGCAGCCCTAAGAAACAAAAGGTAGAAGTAGAAATAAAGAAGAAAGAAGACAAGGTGACTGAGAAGAAAGAATAGAAGAAGCCAAAAGACCTGTGGAAGCTGGATATCAAGATGTTACAAAAGAGAATAATAAGAGATGAAAATTTGAAGACAATAAATAGATACTATGAAAGGTATGATTTTGACAATCAAGTAGTAATTGAGGATATAGTAATTGAGCAGTTGTTAGTCTATAAGATGAATTTGCTAGAAATAGAAGGCAGTATTCCTAAGGAATTGTATAGCAAGTTGGAAATAAGAAAAAAATTAGCACATTATAAGGATGAGACTATAAGAAATAAGGCTATTGAAGACATGTTGCATGTAGTCTCCATACAAGAGAGGGAGAGAATTATTAAAGAGTTGAAACCTCTATTGAGAACAAAGGCCAAACTTTTGAAGATAATTGCAAGGAAGTATGATGAGGTCATATAGAAGACACACAAAAGGAATTGGACCAAATTCTTATGTGTGACATGCCTGAGAAGACCTCACCTTTGAAGGTTACCAAGCCTACAACTTTAGGAATGGGTCAAAGCCCTAAGATAGCTGAAGAGAGTGAGCCATAACTGGAACTATTGAAGCATAGCAGATGCTTGTGCAATTCACTTATTGAAGAACACTTTTGTAATAGAATTTTAGTTGTAATAGTTGTAAGCTCATCACACCTTTAACTGGGTTTTTTTTTATACCCCTAACATATTTTTCTATTCCTCTAACAAGGAAATGTACTATGTAATTCTCAGCTCCTAACAGGGCTAGATCTCCTAACAGGGATTCAATATTTTAGTGCATAGTTGTGGGTACCATCCCCACCAGGGTTTTCCCTTGGTGAGGGTTTCCTCAAAAATAAATAATGATGTTATGAGTTATGTGTTATGTGTTTATGTTCTTTTTATTTCAACATTGATATGGTTTATTCGCAATTGGTTTAAGTTTAAGTTTAAGTGTTGTAATACTGATTCACCCGCCCTATCAATATTACTTAATCCTAACACTTTATCTCTCAAGAGCCTAGGTGTCCAAGTACACTTTCAAAGGATCATGGAGAAACATGAAATTACTCGGGATTGCAAGGTTAATGTCACCTTCTACTAACAACATGGACTTTTGGCTTCCCTTGAAATTTGTGAGGGTAATGCTAGTTATTGTGAGTTTGAGAAGAAAAGATTAAAAATAAAACTTGGAAATAGATTAAATGATAAAGGGATCTTGATAAGGGAACCCAAGCTTTACAGTACTTATTAGCCAATAGGCTTCCCCTGTGGGGAAGCTCGCGTACGGCTCCAACAAAAATCTCTCATGGTGTCTCATACCCATAAATGGTTTTCCAAGCAGTTTTTGTAAAAGGAGATGGTAGTTTTTGTGTGCAGCTGAGGGGTAGTTTTCATGTGCAGGTGGGAGTTATCATTTTCCCTCTGCCATAACATTTTGTATGCAGTTTTCTCTTCCTCTACTATTCCATCTACAGACTGCTTTTCATTTATGTTTGACCTACATTGAACCCTTTCGGAAGTGTTTAATTAACAAAAATCCTACTTCCGCACAAATTGCTTACAAACAAGGAATTCTTCATATCCTCAAGTCCGCAGTCAAGTAGCTCCAATCACGTTAGTGACTTCTCTCAAACAAGTGGAGGATCAAGTTTTCTATTCTTTTACTTGTGTTGTTCAATGTCATTGCTAGATACCAGACATTTAAAATATTTTTCCTAGTGGTTACATTGCTTGTTTGTTAGATGTCCGGATTAATGTGGATAATCTGGTATTAATCTAGGATATGCAACACTTTTGACATGCTAGTTTCTCATTTTCAATCAATTTTGTATATCTATATCTGCTTGTTTAGACCTCCCCTTGGACCAGTGTGTTTGATGGGGACTGGGATTCTTGTCTAGTGGATCAATGGAGAGGGGCTTTGATATATTTCGTAGGTGCAACTTAATTGTACCAAGAGAATATGGAGTATTTAGCTCCATTGCATGACTATAGAAGATTTCACCCAAAACTTCTGATACATATTTAACCCCTCTCACTACCAGTGATCATAAATTCGCTCTCTTTCCTTGTCTCCAAATTTTCAACGTAATGCATAGTGGAGTGTTATTTTTCTTATTACCATTTGAAAAAGCATGCGTTTAGCTCTGATTTTTTTTCCTTTTTTCTTTTTCCAGTTTGACATGTGTCCTCTCATCTATAGTTGACAACTCAGCCACTCTGGCCTCATAAGACAGAGTATTTTCTCGCAGGAGATCTCTGATAGGGTATTTGAGATTTTGTCTGGAATATTGCTACAAAATGGCGAATTGATACTATTAATTTATGAGCAGATTTTTTTATAGGAAATATAAACATCTTGCTTTCAATTTCTTATGTTTTTTCTTGTCACTTGTTTTCAATTAAAACTTGTGCAGTAGGTCCCTCCATAAGACTTCAATTACAGACAATCCCATGCTGAGGGACTATCATAATTATGTCGGTGGGTGCTGCCGAAATTTTATTGGACCCACTCACAACATCTCAATGCATGAAACATGGAATATCCACTCTCTTGTAGATAATAAATATATTATATCATAAACAACTGACATATTTTAATAAAAATTATAAATCTAATCATGTAACTATCAAATACAGGGTAAACAATTAAAACATTGTCAATGTTAGTTCGATCTCAAAAAAATAATTGATCTTATAATCCCTCAACTTTGATATAAACAATCTAATAATTATAAACCACTTTACTCTGTAATTTAAAGATGTCTATACAACCTTATAATGTATATTTGATAGTTGTCACTACATAATTAAAAATTATATAGTACAATTTTTAATCAATTGATAAATAGGATTAATGTACATTACCTAACCCTAAAAGGGGGAAATGATGGGTGCATTTATATTCTCTGTGAGTTTAAATTGTATGAGATGTATTTAAGGTTTGGTTTATATTTGATATTAAATTTGAAGTCATAATTTAGATGTGGGTCAAGATAATAAGCCAGTCTTATTAACATTTGGTAGACCAAGGAGGCCCTTAAATGTGATAGTTTTCTGCACTTTCCTCAAGTCAAGACAAGGAATAAGAAATGAATATAAAAGGCCAAGTCAAGAATATAATGTTATTGCAATCTTGGTTTGTATGGTGAAAAGAGCTCTAATGTGTTAGATTCTCTTAAGGAGTGTTATGTTACAAAACAACTCTAGCACACTTTCTATAATGGCTTGTGACCTAATGCAGGAGCATCTCAGGTCCTTGGCAATCATGTGTCACCAAAAACAATTTGGAGTTTGTTTGTGTTGCTCAGTTCCTACTTTAACCAATTTGGTCGGTAGTTAGTCAGTTTCCTTTGGTTACCGAGTGTGGTCAGTTATCTCCTGGGTGGTTGGTTGTTTCACTAGCACTCAACATTGCATGTCTGGTGCTCGGTTATCTTGCTCACCGACGGGTTTAGTTTTAATTTCTGTTGTGGCCGACTTGTGCATTTATACTAGATCATAGATTTAATGTTGGAATCCATCATTGGGAGGCATGTGGTCCCAGATCTGACCGTTCCTTCCATTGATTATGGATTTGAAGGTCGACTCAATTCGGTAGCTTCTTGTATAAATGTAGTTGTTGGTTTAGAGTTTAGAGGTAGTTTTGGAATAGGAGTTTGAATAGAAGATAGAAGTAGAGATCTTGAAAGATCCTCACATGTTGGAGGACTTTTGTATTTCATTGTAATATCAGGCCCTAACTAGGAAGGCCTTACAGCCTGGCATGTATGGTTCTATTTGATGAAAATATATGAAAGATTCTGCATTCTCTCTCACTATTGTGTTTGTTTGCTTCTACATGTGTTGGGTAGGCTTGGATCATTAGGGTGCACCATTGTTTGGCCCCTCTTGCTCCTTGCCTTGCATCAGGTGGTATTAGAGCAAGGTTAGATCTTGATCTAGGTCTGTGGATCTAGGTTTGTAGGTTCCTCTTGAAGCCCTAGTTGATTGTTGTGGGGTAGCAGATTGCGATCTGACCTGCAATTATAGAGGGTTGTCAAGATGGTTCATGGGAGGCAAGATGCAGATCCAAGATTGGTAGATATGCTAAGGTAGATTGTTGCTAGGTTAGAAGCTATTGAAATAGCCCAGAGAAGAGGCAAACATCTTGAAGATGTTAGTGATGATGAAGTTGAGGAAGAACAGGCAAATGCAGAACTGCACCTGTTATGGATCAAGGTGAAGAAAGATTTTTGAAGGCTTTGACAAGTCTAAAGTCAACACCACATTTCAATCCTCCTGAGTATGGTGGGAAGCTAGATTCTGATGAATTGGTGGACTGGATCACTGAGATGGAAAAGTATTTTGAGTATGAAAACGTTCCTGAAGACAAGATGGTGAAGATTGCAAGCACAAAGTTGAAAAGTCATGCATCCTTATGGTGGGAACATCTACAGCTGGATAGGAAGAGGAAAGGAAAAGACAAAATCAAGGTATGGAATAAAATGGCGAACAAATTGAAAGGAAAGTTCTTATCTTGTGATTATCAGATTAACCTAGTTCGGCGAATGCAAAGTTTGAGACAGGAAGATAACTCAATAAAGGAGTATACTGAGGAATTCTATAGACTAGATATTAGATCTGGACATGATGAAGATGATGTGGAAAGAATCAGTAGATACCTGAATGGTTTGTGAGTTTCCATCCAAGAGGAAATTAGTATGGTCAGGTTGGAGAACATTGAAGAGGCTTATCAATTTTCTTTGAAGGCCGAGGAGAAATTGAACAAGAGACATGAACAAAGACAAAGACAAAGAGGTGGTAGATTCCCTAGAGGAAGAGGTAGATCTAATGGTGAAAATGGTAGATTTGAACCAGAAAAGATAAATTTGGACAAAGGCAAGACCGAGTAGAAAGGTGAAAGTTCATCTAGAGGTAGAGGCAGTAACTACCGAGGTGGTTATTGTATGCACCCTAAAATGGTCACCTAGACTTTGGGCCCCCATTTTTCAATTTATCAAATGATGGAACCAATTTATCAATTTTCTGAATCAATGTTTTGTAATATTTTCAAATCAATTTCCTTGATCAAATCATAATTAATTTAATTATTTTAATATTTCCTAAGGTTTGATCATTTTATTCTAAGCCTCATTTAATTAAAATAAAACTTCCCTTTTTAATTAAATAAATCTTTTAATTAAATAAAATCATCTCATTTAATTAAAATTCATCTTCTAATAAATAAATAAATAAAATCCCCACTTAAATATCTCTTTGTTGAAAAAGGAAATAAAAATAAATATAAATCCCTTTTTCTCTCCACTTTAAACGCACATACTTTTAAGTGGTGGGTTTTTTTCATCTTTTTGCCTCTTAAAGAATCTTTGAGCACATGGATCAACCAAGATTTAATCTCTACCATTGCTCATTTCTTTTTGCCTCTCAAAATTAACCGTCCGCTTTCTTTTATAAGGATCCCTCTCCTTCTCATTTTCATATCTAGGTTTTCATATTGTTATGCTACAGGTTTGGAGAGCGATTTTGGAGAAGATTCTTGAGCACTTGAGCTTGGATATTGCAACTTCTCTCTTCTTGTCTTCTTCTCTCATGCCCCATGGAAATCCATTTAGATTAATTTTTGCATTTGCATAGTAGATTAGATTCATATTTCCTTTCATAGAATAGTTTGTTTTCATGCATTGTTATCATATAGAATAGATCTCATTTTCATTTGTATGCATACTTGATGATCATGGAGACTAGCATTCTTGCTTTTCCTCTTTGAATATCTTGTTTTATGGTGTACTTGCATGGGCACAAACTAGGTCAAATTTGAGGGCCTCCATCAAAACCCTTGCACTCCATGAATAAAGAGCTATGAGTCGCCATTTGAGATCTCATTCTTGAGTAATCTTGGATACAATGACTCATAGAAGTGTGACAATATTTTAGCACACATTTTTGGTTCCCACGATGGGGAAACCCACTTTTACATGCTGGTTTTGATTATTTTTGGAGCTAACCCCCTTGTGCAGATTTGCTTGGAGACTAAAACCCTAGATTTTCAAAGATTTGATCATATCTCCCAAAAAGCTTGGTGTTTTGGTCTAAATTTTTTTTTTCAAGTTGGCAACATATTAGAGAAGGTCTAATAAAAAATTTAGAAATTTTCAAATTATTTTCAATTTTTTATAATTTTTCTTTATTTTTCATAATAAAATAATTTTCAGTGCAAATTAGCATATTTTTAAAAAAAAATTACATTTTCAGAAATCTCTTCAAATTATACATGGGGTCCATTCTTTATGTTTTGAATTTGGATGCAATATCATAGCTCAAATAATTGATTTACAAAAAGTGGTCTATTTTGGTAAAATGGGTCTCTAGGGCACAAATGAAGAGATTTTTCTGAAATTTTTACATTTTTGGAAAGCTCTCTATTTTTTAGCAAGGGTCTCTATTTTCTATTTCTATTTTTGTGGCCGAAATCATATAAAAAAAAATCAGATCTTGTTGACTAGGTCAAATACAAAAAAAATAAAATTTTGTGATGAGTATGCACTTATTTTTCATCGTTCAATGCATGATATGAGTTGTCATTTGAATTATTTGTTGGATATTATTGCTCCTAACAATTTATTTTCAGATCTAACCCTAGGGTTCACATAAGTTGGATATACATTGCATATCTTGTTTGCTTGTTGGAGAGTTTGTGGCTTGCTTGCACAAAAAAAGCTCAACAAAAATCTACTAAGCACGTTGCATTGGACTTGAGGTATTTTTTTGAATCTCTATAACATTTGGGTTTTGGAAATTAAAATGAATATCTCATGTGCCTAGCTTGAGTGTTTATTGCTTTCATAGATCACACTTCAAATTTGGGCTCTAAAAAGAACATAGATTCACTTTCTTGCATATATGTTTCACATAGTAATTAGGCCCTATGAACACTATTTGTGGTGTTCTTGAGAGAGTAAATTTCTTGTGAAGCTCTTCTTGATGATAGATCCCCTTGTAGGTAGGGAGGATATTTTTACTATCTCACGGTCTTACTTGGTTTAGTTCTCAACATTGATTGATACATTCTCTCTTGGACCCACTTAGAGAGCTCGGTAGACATTGTTGTTGACATTACAAATCTTGGTGAGGTGGTTTCAATCTTAGCGTGTCAATGAATATGTTTTCTATGTTTTGGTGAAGTGAAAATGCTAGAGGATTATGCTCTACTCCCTTTTTGGGTAGTACCAAAAACTCAGATCCTTGAATCTAAGCTAAGTCCCCATGTGGTCCTTTTTGTGAGTCACCTTGTTAGAGAGGGTTAACCATAGTGGACACTCCCTTTATTGGGTAAACCACGTGGATGAAACCTCAAGCGATAATAGCCATTTTTGCCATGGTAGTGACAACCGCTATATAAATATCCTTGTGAAAGAAATCTCCACGGGTGTAGTTTCTTGTTGGGCTGTCAGATCTCCTCAGCATCTCCGATTGATTAAATTCTCGCAATGTGTCAAAACCCCTGTGCACCTGGATTGGAGTTCTCCCTCTTGAGATTAAAAAAGTTGCAGAGTCAAACCATTACTAAGAACCATAGTGCAACCAACTTTTTCTTTGCTAGGACTATGTGCGTGATTGGAAAAACATTTTGAGAACATACACAAGTAGTTCTTAAGGAGTAGAAATACTAAGTCACTATTCTTGTTCATGTGCAAGGTTGCTTTTGCTCTTGCTCATTGTTTGAAGAAATTGTTTGCTTGAGCTCCTTGATTGCTGTCTTGCATGCTTATTTCATGATAAAATTTTGTTGATGCATCTATTTGGTTATATAAATGAACAAAAACTGAGTTCCGAAATTCCCAACTTTGACCAAATTGCCTTCAA
This sequence comes from Chamaecyparis obtusa, assembly GCA_027943335.1. NCBI lineage: Eukaryota > Viridiplantae > Streptophyta > Pinopsida > Cupressales > Cupressaceae > Chamaecyparis > Chamaecyparis obtusa. The sequence goes on from BSBK01008697.1 coordinate 368,760, forward strand.
AATTGGATTTCACCCACTCACTGGTCAAGAGTCATACGATACTAAAAAATCATCGCACACTAGTCTGAGTTTTATCGTGCGATACATCGTTGTTGCTTTTGTATCGCACTATTTGCCTGGATTTTATCACATCTATTACCTGGATTTTGTCGCACTACTTCTTGAGAAATATCATCTGGAAAGATTATATCGCCCTACTATCCTGTGAACTGTCGCACAGAGCCATCTTGTTGTCTTCCTAATTTGTGACATTTTTCAGTCTTCCTTGGTTGATCCAGATTTTAGTAGGTAACTTACCCCGCTATTAGAAGTCTGTTTGCACCTTGGGTTCATGTGATTTGACCTCTTGAATTAGTAATCTTTGATTTCACAAGTGACCTTGCTTGGAATAGGTAGGTTAGAAATCGTTCTTGTTGAGAAGATCAATCTTTGGATTCTTTGATAACACACTTGGGGAGTCTTAGTAATCTCTTGTCCAATCCACTTCCATACAATTTCAAATTCAATCAATTATATTTTGGGTAAATCATCCACCTGATCCATACGTGTTCAGATAGTTATTCATTTATTAGGCACCTCTATGGGAGTGTTAATTTATTCCCTTTGCAAAAATTCTATCTTATCACCTCTCTTTTGGACAATTGAGTGTTGTTACTATCCTAGTTTGGTACCAACATTTCTTAGGGTAGTCTTATCACCTAGGATTCTTTCTTTCATGTCGGTTACAACAAGATATCAAGTAAATCAATGAAAATGACCTCAAGTAGTCTTTGACCAATTACCCTTAGTTCAAACTTGCCAAAAACATAAGGGAAAGGAGCATGTCTTTGATCAATCCCCTAGGAATACCTCAGAAGCTTGGTTTAATCCTAAAAGCAATCTTAGTGAGTTGAGCACACCCTCGACACCCTTTCATTTAGATATGGATATGAGTTACACAAGGACTCAAAAAGAAAGGGAAGAAATGGATAGCAATCTTGATGACATACTCCAAAGACACAAAGATAACATTCTTTATGGCAACTCATCTCTCATGTCTACTAGATATCTAGATGCACATCAAAGGGCTAAAAGAGAAATGAGGAGATCCTCTCATGGAGGGAAATCACAACATGGTAGCCAAGATGGTGAGACTTATGACACTCATGTGAATTCGGCATACACAAATGATTTGTTTAGACATTCAAGGCCAAGTTCACCACTCCAATCAATTCCAGGATATACGAATGAAAGACTTAAAATAATTAAGCATGAAAAGAAAGCCTTCCTAGATGAACAAGCCAAAAAGGAAGAGAAACTTAGACTCCTAGAGGAGGAAAGACAAGCCTTGTTGGATATGGAAAGAAGAGTCGCACAAGAAGAGAGAGAAAAACTCTTGGCTCAACAACTCAATGATCAATACAACATGTATGTTGGTGGTGGAAACAACTCTCCTCCACCCACTCCTCCTAAGACTCCACGAAGTGGAAGATATTCAAGATCACCTTCAAGATCTCCTAGCCTAGAGGAAGAAGGGCTCCACAATATGATCATTATAGGAGACCAACACCTCCTAGGAACCCAAGGCAACCTTCTCAATGTGCTCATCATGGTTCACAATATGGGGGAAGTAGCTCAAGTCATGATCTTGACTCCCTAAATTTCATGAAAATGCAACAAGAACCATCCTTCCAATAATATGTGGAGAAATATGTGGAACAAAACAAAGATAAATTCTTGGAGAGTTTGATCAACAAAGGAGCTAAGGTCCCTTACAACTTTGATATAGACAGAAAAATCAAGAACCAAGGTCCATCCATGGAAGAAATGATTCAACAACTGTAGAATAAGATTGACAAAATGTCAGCACCTAAGAGCTCTTTCAATCTTGATTCAATTTGTCCTAATCCTTTTGACAAAAGTGTGAGCATGAAGGATTTTCCTAGAAAATTTGAGATACCATAATATGATAAGTATGACGGTAATGGAGATCCGCATGATCATGTATGCCAATTCTATACTATGAGTTTTGAGTTCCATCAAGATGATTCATACCTTATGCGATTGTTCCCAAGAAGTCTTAAAGGTCAAGCGATGGAATGGTTCACCAACATAACTCCCCCCGTCAAGACTTTTAAAGAGCTAGTCCATAGATTTGTTCAACACTTTGCTTATATTTGCCCTGATGTGTTCCCATCCGTCGAACACACATTTGGGTTGTTTTGTGATCCCAGATTGATCTCACATTTCAATTTCATTCTTTGGCCACATGTGTTCCCATAATGATCACACATTACCCAAAGAGGGGAAAATGTATGCACCCTAAAATGGTCGCCTAGACTTTGGGCCCCCATTCTTCAATTTATCAAATGATGGAACCAATTTATCAATTTTCTGAATCAATGTTTTGTAATATTTTCAAATCAATTTCCTTGATCAAATCGTAATTAATTTAATTATTTTAATATTTCCTAAGGTTTGATCATTTTATTCTAAGTCTCATTTAATTAAAATAAAACTTCTCTTTTTAATTAAATAAAATCATCTCATTTAATTAAAATTCATCTTCTAATAAATAAATAAATAAAATCCCCACTTAAATATCTCTTTGTTGAAAAAGGAAATAAAAATAAATAAAAATCCCTTTTTCTCTCCACTTTAAACGCACATACTTTTAAGTGGTGGGTTTTTTTCATCTTTTTGCCTCTTAAAGAATCTTTGAGCACGTGGATCAACCAAGATTTAATCTCCACCATTGCTCATTTCTTTTTGCCTCTTAATCTTAACCACCCGCTTTCCTTTATAAGGAGCCCTCTCCTTCTCATTTTCATATCTAGGTTTTCATATTGTTATGCTACAGGTTTGGAGAGCGATTTTGGAGAAGATTCTTGAGCACTTAAGCTTGGATATTGCAACTTCTCTCTTCTCATCTTCTTCTCTCATGCCCCATGGCAATCCATTTAGATTAATTTTTGCATTTGCATAGTAGATTAGATTCATATTTCCTTTCATAGAATAATCTTGCATAAGCATTTCCTTTCATAGAATAGTTTGCTTTCATGCATTGTTATCATATATAATAGATCTCATTTTCATTTGCATGCATACTTGATGATCATGGAGACTAGCATTCTTGCTTTTTCTCTTTGAATCTCTCATTTTATGGTGTACTTGCATGGGCACAAACTAGGTCAAATCTGAGGGCCTCCATCAAAACCCTTGCACTCTATGAATAGAGAGCTATGAGCCACCATTTGAGATCTCATTCTTGAGTAATCTTGGATACAATGACTCATAGAATTGTGACAACATTTTAGCACACAATTATGGTAGAGGAAGTTTCCAAGGAACTTGTTACAATTGTGGAGAAGGACATAGATCTTTTGAATGTACACATGCTAGTAATAAGGTTGGTGGTAGTAGAAATGCTTTGGTGTAAGAAGAGTCATCGAATGAACTTGAGAAAGAAAATAAATTGATGGTAAGGAGAACACTGTGGAATGAAAGCAAGAAGGAAGATCCGGTAAGGAAAAGTTTGTTCAAAACCAGATGTAGAGTTTCTGATAAAGTTTGGAAGGTAATCATTGACAGTGGTAGCTCAGAGAATTTGGCATCTGAAGAGATGGTCACAAAATTGCAGTTGGAAAGGTTGGTGCATCTGAAGCCCTATCAAATTTCATGGATCAAAGATGAGCATACACTCCTGGTAAGTGAACAATGTTATGTGAATTTGAAGATTGGAAAGTACTATGATAAGGTGTTATGTGATATCATGCCTATGGATTGTTGTCATATTTTGTTGGGTAGACCTTGGCAATATGATAGACATGCTATAGATGATGGGAGATTGCATAAGTATACTATTGTGGCTGATGGAAAGAAACAAATCTTGTTACCATTGATGGAAGAACCAATTAGTAATGTCTAGACATCTGTGAAAGTTTGTTCGATGGAGGGAAGAAAGTTTGTTAACTCTTTGAAGAAGAATGACGTATGTTTTGCTGTGATCCCTAACAAATCGAGTAAGAAAATAGAGGATAATGTCCCTAAGGAGATTGATAAGTTACTCACCGAGTACAGTGATATCATTTCTGATAATGTACCTGATGGTTTACCACCGAAAAGAAGCATTGATCATTGTATGGATCTAATCCCTGGAGCTAGTTTACCGAATAAGGCACCTCATCAGTTGACACCTATCGAGAATCAGGAATTGAATCGACAGATTCAAGAGTTGCTGGAGAAAGGATTGATCAGAGAAATTTTGAGCCCTTGTGCAGTACCTACTATATTGGCACCGAAGAAGAATGGAGAATGGAGAATGTGTACTGATTTCAGAGCAATCAATAAGATAACAGTAAAGTATAGGTTTCCTATACCGAGAATGGATGACATAATGGACAGTTTGACCGGAGCAAAGTATTTCACAAAGATTGATTTGAAAAGTGGGTATCATCAAATCAGAATCAGAGAGGGTGATGAATGGAAGACTGCTTTGAAGACAAAAGAAGGTTTGTATGAGTGGTTGGTTATGCCCTTTGGTTTAACTAATGCACTAGGTACTTTTATGAGGTTGATGAATGAAGTTTTGAAGAAATTCTTGGGTAAGTTTGTGATTGTATATCTTGATGACATTATGATATTCATTAAGACCAGAGAAGAACATTTGTTGCATGTTAGACAAGTTTTGCAGAGATTGAAAGAGGAAAAGTTGCTGATAAATCTCAAAAAGTGTTCATTCATGAAAAAAGAGATTGTGTATTTGGGATTTGTTATTTTAGCTGATGGTTTGAAGATGGATCCTGAAAAGGTTGAAGCTATTTTGAATTGGCCTACACATGTGAATGCTAGTGAGGTAAGATCATTTTATGGTTTGGCAAGTTTTTACCGAAAGTTCATAAGGAATTTCAGTTCAATTTGTAATGCTATGACTGAGACTATGAGAGGAGACAAAAGAGAATTCAAGTGGACACATGGAGCTGAAAGAAGTTTTGAGACTCTGAAGCAGAAGGTTGTTGAATTACCTGTTTTAGCATTACTTGATTTTAGTAAGGTATTTCAAGTAGAATGTGATGCAAGTGGAAGTGCAATTGGAGCTGTGTTGAGTCAAGAAGGTAAACCTATTGCTTTCTTTAGTGAAAAGTTGAATGATGCTAGAAGGAAATATGTTGTGTATGATCAAGAATTCTATGCTATTGTTCAAGCACCGAAGAAATGGAGACATTATTTGATACCAAGTGAATTTGTGTTGTATATTGATCATAAGGCTTTACAGTATTTGGGTAGTCAGAATAAGTTGAATCAAAGACATATGAAATGGGTTGAGTATTTGCAGAGTTACACATTTGTGATAAAGCATAAGAGTGGAGTCACTAACCGAGTTGCTGATGTATTGAGTAGAAGAAGATCTTTGATGACCGAGATGAAAATTGAAGTTTTTGGTTTTGATGAGATGAGAGATTCTTATGAGTTTGACCCTAATTTTTCTGAGCCATGGAGAAAGTGCAAAGCCCTTATTCAAGATCAACAAGATACTAAATGGGATGAATATTTTATTCAGGAAGGTATGTTATTTAAAGGTATTCAGTTGTGTATATTGAGAGGATAATGAGAACTAATCTGATAAAGGAGAAACATAGTAGTGGTTTGGCTGGACATTTTGGTATTGATAAAACATGGAATTTGCTTAAGGAGAAGTACTATTGGCCGCAGTTGTATAAAGATGTTCAGAAATTTATGAAAAATTATGGAATTTGTCAAGTTGAAAAAGGAGTACGTCAAAATACTGGATTGTATACACCAATTGCTATTCTTGAGAAACCTTGGATTGACATCAGTATGGAATTTGTTCTTGGCTTACCGAAGAAAATAAGAGGTAATGATTCTATATTTGTTGTTGTGGATAGATTTTCTAAGATGACACATTTTATACCTTGTAGAAAGACATCAGATGCAGTACATGTAGAAGATCTTTTCTTTAAGGAAATTGTCAGATTGCATGGATTACCGAGGAGTATTATCTCTGACCGAGACAGTAAATTTGTTGGATACTTTTGGAAAACCCTTTGGAAGAAATTTAGCACTGAGTTGAAATATAGTTCTACATTTCACCCACAAACTGATGGACAAACTGAAGTTGTGAACAGAAGTTTGGGAAATCTTTTGAGATGTTTAGTTGGAGACACATCGAGTAACTGGGATTCTATATTGGCACAAACAGAGTTTACATACAATAATTCAATGAATAGGAGTACTGGAAAGACTCCATTTGAGATTGTGAATGGCACACAACTGAGAGGAATATCTGATTTGAGAGACATTGCTGATGAGAATAAGAAAAGTGATGAAGGAGTAAAGTTTGCTGAATACATGAAAACATTACATGAAGATGTGAAGCTGAAGTTGGAAGATAGTAATCAGAAATACAAAGACAGAGCTGATAGATCAAGGAGACATAAAAATTTTGATGTTGGTGATGAAGTGATGGTTCATTTGAAGAAAGGTCGATTTCCTGTTGGAACATATGGGACACTGAAGATGAAGAAGTTTGGACCTTGCAAGATTCTAAAGAAATAAATGACAATGGAAATGCATATGAGATTGAGTTACCTAATGACATGGACATATCACCTATTTTCAACATTGATGATTTGTATGAGTATCATGAACCTGATGAAGAAGTGACAGTACCGAAAAAATATCCTAAGAAGCAGAATGATGAAGTCGAACAGATTTTGAAGGAAAGAGTTGGCAAAAGTACAAGAGGAAAATAGTATATGGAATATCTAGTAAAATGGAAGAATAGACCGATGGAAGATAGTTCATGGATTTCACAGTTTGAGTTGGATGCAACTCGGACCAGACCTACCAAATGATTCAGAGAATCATTTCAAAATAACCCCAAGTGTCTGATGCAGGAGCATCTCGGGTCCTTGGCAATCCTGTGTCACCAAAAATAATTTGGAGTTTATCTGTGTTGCTCGGTTCCTACTTTGACCAATTTGGTTGGTACTTGGTCGGTTTCCTTTGGTTACCGAGTGTGGTAAGTTATTTCCTAGGCGGTCAGTTGTTTCACTGGCACTCGACATTACTTGTCTGCTGCTCGATTATCTTGCTCACTGATGGGTTTAGTTTTAATTTCTGTTGTGGCTGACTTGTGCATTTATATTGGATCACGGATTTAATGTTGGAATCCATCATTGGGAGGCGTGTGGTCCCAGATCTAACCGTTCCTTCCATTGATTATGGATCTGAAGGCCGACTCAGTTTGGTAGCTTCTTGTATAAATGTAGTTGTTGGTTTAGAGTTTAGAGGTAGTTTTGGAATAGGATTTTGGACAGAAGATAGAAGTAGAGATCTTGACAGATCCTCACATGTTGGAGGACTTTTGTATTTCATTGTAATATCAGGCCCTAATTGGGAAGGCCTTACAGCCCGGAATGTATGGTTCTATTTGATGAAAATATATGAAAGATTCTGCATTCTCTCTCTCACTGTTATGTTTTTTTGCTTCCGCATGTGTTGGGCAGGCTTGGATCATTAGGGTGCGCCATTTTTTGGCCCCTCTTGTTCCCTGCCTTGCATCATGACCCCACCTCAAAAAAATTTCTAGAGAGGTAAGTAGTGGTGTGTGGCCACCTTGGAAAATCTCCTACAAAATCTACCAATTGTGTCCCAATGAAAACTAGCGACAATTTTTTTTTGTGTGGTTCAACCAAAAATGACATTAAATATTTTAAAATTTTATTTTTAAATATTAATTTTGCCTTGAGACTGATGTATAAATGATTTTATTTCCTTGTATGGTAAGAGCATAATTTTATAACCCTAATGTGGAGCTTTTTGGAGGGAGTGTATAAATTACCACATCTTGGTCTTTGTTGATTTCTTGATGAGTGTGAGGAATTCAAACATGTGGTGCATGTATACAAACACAATTTCCTCCCCCAATCTGTAGTACACTTTTGGTCATTTCTTCTGGCACCGGCTATAAATTCTGACTTGATTTGGCCTTGCACGTACATAGTACTGAAACCACATAATAAATATTAAATACACACTAAATCTTTAAATTAAGTTAAAAATAATTTGAAAGATTTTTTATTTAAAACTTTATGGTTAGATTCTATAAACAGGAAAAAATCTAGCTAGAAATTTTTATCGATTTTAAGAAAAATATTTTTTAAATTGAAATTAGTTATTTTTTACAATTATATTAATAAAATAACAAATTATATTTATTATCTATAAATCATTTAATAACTTATTTATTAAATAGTTTATATAAATAATTTAGTTAATACATATGATTTAATTTAATGTACATATATATTATAATATTATTATTTAATTACAATAATATATATCAAATTTATTATTACCTTTTAATTTATTTTATGTATCAATATAAATTTTTATAATACATTTAAATTAAATTATAAAAAGTAATTTAATAAATGCTTATAATTTAAAGTTAATGCACATGTCTTATAATATTTTTTTATTACGTTTATATTATATTTAATTTAGTTTATATTGATTTAAGTACTATATTTTTCATATTAAACTTGATGTCAACTATTAGCATCACCAACATTAAAATTCTAAGTACACATCAAATTTTGAAGTCTAATATCTATATCACCATACATTTGAATCTTCCATCAATATAGATAATTATTATATGTCGCATGAGAACACGATGAGATAAAAAATAATAGTAGCAACATATCATAGAATAATAGAGCAAATATGAGCTCACATGCGGAAATATAAAATAACTAACACTTGCACCGAAAGAAGGTGCAAGGAGTACGCCGATAGGTCGTAGAGGTGAAAGCACTATTCCAAAAAATGTGTCATTATAGTCAAAGTTCAAAGTGCAGACTATATTGTGCTTATTTTTACGAAAACTACATTTGCTATTGTGTTCAAATTTATTTGAATGTTACATTTTGTTTTGGGTTATATCTTCAAAATATACATCTTACCTAAAATTTAACTTCAAATCATCTAAATTAGATGTTGCTAAGTACAACACTTCCTTCTACAATGACACATTTTTTGGAATAGTGCTTTCAACTCTACGACCTATCGGCGTACCCCTTGCACCTTCTTTCGGTGCAAGTGCTAGTAACTAAATCACACCTGTGACCTCGTCCACTTGACATGATGTGTCTCACTAGTATGATTTTGTCTAAAATGTCAATTGCTTGCAAAAGTTTGTTCATTATTAAGTGTACTTGCATCTAAGAAAATGTGTTTCTAAAGAGTACCTTTAGGAGCTTGCTATGTAAAAGGGGACTATGAAACTTTCTTGATGATAATAAGCCCCTAGATTGATCCAACAAGATTGGAATAGAGAAACAAAGTATGTCATACTAATGCCTTGAGTAAATTGACCTTGATGTAGATTAAATAATTGATTTGATATCAATTGATCTAGAAGATGTATATAATTGATACGTGATTCTCTCAAATAAAATCAATAACTAAAGTATTCTACAATAATTTAAACAATCTTATCAAAATATTCTATAATATTTTTCTAAAATATACAATCTTATCAAAATGTTCTATAATATTTTTCTAAAATATACAATCTTCTCAAAATATTCTAGAGTAATTTTCTAAGACATACAACTTGATCAATTCAAATCATATTTATCCTACACCTAAAATAATTAAAAAACACTAAAATAAACACTTATCTCTTCTACAATAAATAAATATTTGACACAAAACCAAACAATATATAAAACACTATGACAAAAACCCTTACACTTGTGTATTAGGTTGTTTGTCTTATGTAAGTGGTAAGCTACTTGGACCATGAGGAAAGTTGGATGGAGCACAATCATCATCACATAAGCCTGCCTGAATCATTCAAAACTTCAACTCCATGGGAAGCACGCCAATATAGAAACAGGCTGCCATTCAATCTAGATGCCAACCATGAACTCGCATTCCAAAGCTAATTAAATATATCTTAAAGGCAACTTCCTCCAATTTCCCTAGTCTTAATAAAAATACTTGAAGTCCTCACCAACCCTATAAATTGTCGAGAACCCATGCCCTAACACATCAATAGAGAGAGAGAGAGCATCGAGAGAGGCCTGTGAAGGGAGATAAGCGGCAGTTTATTTAGTGCAGTAATGGAGATAAAGAGTACAATATACGCCAGCCTCCTGCTTGCTATTTTCCTCGCAGTTTTACTACAAGTCTGTACTGTATTTTGTTCTTCTGCAATGATTTTTACTGCTCGCAACTCAATTTATTGATGCATTAACTGATTTGTTTGTGTGACTGTTTATACACACAGACTGCAACAACAGATGCAGCGGACGGTGTAGCCCCCTCGCCTGCCCCAATGGCTCCGGTGGGTCCCCCGCCAGTACTCACAGACCAAGGTAACTTTGGCTATCTGATTTTCTTCTTGTTGCACTAGTAGATGAAAAGATCTAGTAGTTGAGCATAGTTCATAGTATTTATTGATTTAATTTTTATATTTGTTGATTTATTGTTTAATATTATTGACAATATTATATCAATAGTTGACTTTAAAGTTGTTATTACTGATAATGACAATTTATAATTGAATAAAAAGTATCCATTAGATCTAGAAAGTCAGGAATCATGCAATGCTACTATCACCTGTACAAGTATGGGTCTACCTTTTGCACAAGTATTAGTCTCACTTCTTTAGCGTTGTTTTGGACACTTCAGCAAAAAGCATGCTGGCGTGACATTATATTTGATGACATGGCCAAGAAAGTTGTTGTAAAAAATTAGGAGTGATTTGAAATTTCCACATAAAAATTTGAGAAGCACAAAGTTAAGATACTCAACTGGTCCTCTACCCTAGTCATTATTTGATTTAATATCTATATTTGTTGATTTAGTGTTTAATATTATTATAATATTGTATCAATAGTTGACTTTAAAGTTGCTATTACTGACAATGACAATCCATTAATTGAATAAAAAGTATCCATTAGATCTAGAAAGTTAGGAAACATGTAATGCCACTGTTAAATATGGGTCTTCCTTTTGCACAAGTATTAGTCTCACTTCTTTAGCACTGATTTGGACACTTTAGCAAAAAGTATGCTGATGTGACATTATATTCAATTACGCGGCCAAGTAAGTTGCTGTAAAAACTTAGGAGTGATTTGAAATTTCCACATAAGAGTTTGAGAAGCACAAAGTTAGGATACTCAACTACTGGGTCGTCTACCCTAAGTTCCTAAATACTTAAACTATTTATATCTAATGTTCTGGTTTTTGGGTAGTAAGATGAACATTTGTGGGATCCATCATGTATACAAGACTCAAAAAGTTGTCATTTCAAAGTGTTGTACAAAACATATTTTCGATTGCTCCATTACTTGTTCACTTTGACAACCAAAATATTTATAAGACTGATTCAATACTTATAGACTAGTGATCAACCATTATACACTCTCCACCCCCAATAAATTTGGGTACCAATAAATTTGCACAATTGCTAACTTCATTTGTCAGAACATGAATAACTACTCACTCAGTAACCAAATTTTTTTGGAGAGTTTTTAATTAACCAAATTTTTTTGTAGAGTTTTTAATTGACCAAATTTAATATTTTTCGTCGACTGTTGTTTAAGTTTTAATGGAATTAATGGCATCGTTGTTTTTGTTTCTTTGGGCAGACTGTGATGATAAATGCAAGGTGAGGTGCGAGGATGTTCACGCACGGCCAGACCGGTGTAAGAAATACTGCAAGGATTGTTGCAAGTATTGCAACTGTGTTCCGAGTGGGCAATATGGTAACAAGGATGAGTGTCCCTGTTACAGAGACAGAAAGAACACCAAGGGCGGACCCAAGTGCCCATAATTCTCTGTCTCTCTCTCACTCTTGTATTTCTTTTAGTGTGTTGTCAGTGTGCAAGGGCTTAGCCTTGATGTAATAAACTTGGGTCTGTCGTTAATGCTAATTTTCTGTATTGTCTGTCACCAAACAGACATTTTGAGGAATCTCTGATCTGGTTTGCATTTTCTTTCTTCACATCTATCCTGATTTAGTTTACCGATAAGTAGGTGACAATGTGGACCAGGTTCGTTTGACAGTGCTCTGTACTGCCATGTTGATGGTGAATGTAGTGCTCTTAATTAAATGATTTTCATCCAAGGTTGATATCTTTTCATCTTCGTTTACTGTTATTGGTCCTTGTTGAGGCCGGATGTCCTAGTTATCAGTGTTTTAATCAATTACAAGTTTGTATTATTTATTATTTGATTTTTAATTAAAATTTAATTAATTTTATTTTTTAATAGTATTTCAATTGTTATTAGTTATATTTTATGAAATTTTATTATAACTTAAAAATATGGTTATTATAGTTTTATAAAAATATTTTTTGGATAAATATTTAAGAATTTGATGATTTGTGAATGTCATGTTTTTCTTTATCAAATTTTAAGGTGGTTTGATTCAATATGATTAAACTAAAGATATAGATGACAAACAAATGTATGATTGTTCCTAAAAGAATGATGCACTGCTAATGTAATTCTTTTTATTCACTTGCAAATAAAATATAAATATGCTCAATGGATTACAAGATAACTTCTAGATGCTAGATTTGAATTACAATTAATTCTTTAATAGCATGCAATTTGAAGTACTCATACTTTAATTGACTCGGGACACTTAGTGAGAATAGAAAGAATGAGACCCAACTTGAGAGCTTAAGGTTTAGATTTATGAGCATAACAATTATTTGAATAAGATTTGTACTTGCATGATCTAAGCTAGATATGGGGTTAGCAATGAACTTAGTGGGGGTGAATGGTTATGAGATTAGAATCAAATTATATTATTTTCCAAATTTCATGCAAATTGTCCATCTTATACACTATTCAATACATTAAAAATAATCTAGTTTTTTTATTGAACCCATTAGCATCTAGTCCAGAAATAAAATAATTGTGATATAATAGAGTGTCAATCAAGACCTCTCAAAAGTTAATCAAGTTGTGCACAACCTTATTTTTCATTGATCAATCTTTTTAGAAACATTTTCATGGTAGATTGGTTTACTCAATGGCATATCAACAAAAAAAGTCTTGTCTCAATAGATGCACCTCTGTTCTAGTTGAGTGTTGACTTGTTATTGATAATCATTTTTCCTTAAATGTTTTATTATATCCTTGTAATGACCTAATATTGGCTATAGGGACATCAACGAATGAGGTTGTTCCATAATGAGTTTTTTCAAATGCACTTCCACTTAATGTGTTATTTTTTCAAGAGATGATTGTAGAGAGGTTGTTGATTGTCTACAATACATGCATTTTGGTATGCATGTTGTTTTTGGTTTCTCCTAGTGGTGTATAGGAAAAAAGATAAAAAAAAATTACGGTTATTGATGTGTCTTAAAATAGGCGTATTTTTAATAGTTATGGGTTATAGTTTTTCAGACTTATCAAACTCTTATGCTTAACATTATGCATGATAAATCTATTTTGATACCATATATATGATAAATAGCTGTTGGTTGATTATGATGGTATGATGTTATTAATGAGATTAAAATATATGTATATCTATTTTGTTAAGAATAACATGAAGCTTTAGAGGAACACAATTTGCACGCAATTGAGCAAGATGGGTAACCTTGTTGTGTTCACATTGAAGAAGTCAAAGTTGTCAGTTGACATGATTGTCAACACCTCTTTCAACCTCATCTTCAAGTTCTAACATGCAAATAGGATGTAGGATTTATGTAATTGGCAGTGTTACTTGATGAATATTTACTCTACTGTGCATGACTTTAAAAATGTGTGGTGGAGAGTTTGAGTCCTTGTAGAACTCAATATTGTTGATTAGTTAGTTGTTTATATAGTTAAGGTGTCATGCCCTGCCAAAGAACCCTTAGAAAAATAGGATGATGCATGAACGATTTTTTTTTGAACATGCATATGCATCTTTGATGACATAAGTGTACTAACATGATACACATTGCAACAATAAGATAGTTCAACATTCATTAATCAACCAAATAATTTTCCACCCCATCATCTCGAGATCATTCAGGGATGCCTACGCATCGTCTCCAAGGGTTCCATGACCAAAACATGACTAACCTACTCAACATGATGTTGTGCATGGACTTAGATGATCAATCAAGAGACTCACAATTCGCCACCAATCTCTTAATGTGTGATTGTCAGAAAGGAATACTAGGTCACTATTAAGGACCAGATTAGCAAGGTTCACTTGCAAAGATCAAATGAAAAAGTGCACTAAAAAATATTGTATAATGAATGTGAATATACCAAAATGCTCGTAAGGATAGAGAGCATCCAAAAAAATCTTCTTTTTTTTAACAAACCTAGTAGAACATCAAACTATCATAAATGTGCAATTCTATAGTCATGAATGTGTAGTAACAAAGCACAAATGTGTAGGAGTAGAGTGCATTTGTGCAAGAATATTTACTCATATGTGTATGGGTAGTATGTATATGCACCACTCTACAAACAAATGCGTAGGAGACTTGAATGAATGCACAAAAATTGAGGGTGTATGCACAAGAATAGGGTAAGTTTGGAAAACTTAGGGAAACAAGGCTCTAACTCTAATGTTTGTTCATCATGACATCATTAATCATTTTAGGAGGTGGTGGGAGTATCCAAGGAAGAAAGTATACAACCAATAAGAGAAATACATCAAAATTACATCAATTTATAAGCATCAAACTACACTACTTAGTGTGAAGCTAAATCTAATATATAAGATTACATGGATACATCAAAATGGAACTATCAAGTCCTGAAAGATTAATAAATACATATCATAATAGAAAGCTATTCCAATTACATCATTACATGAACATGAACATGAGCTATATGAGTATGAACTAAATACAATAAATGAATATGCATGGATACAAATGCAACGATACAACATCAAGGTGTCACAAATAGAGAAGGTGTGTGATATCAATATGGGATCATTCATCACCTATAAACCAATACCAAATGGTGATAGGTCATACCACCCAATGTTGAGGAACCCTCAGTCCCTCTCCTGCCATGCTCACAGAGATAACCACGTGGCCCAAAAACACAAGAAAGCCTATCACATAGGGTGTACACATATGCAATTCCACAACATCAACACATAACCACAAGAAGCATGAAAAATTAGTGGAAGATCAAACCAAGAAAATCAATGATCAAATTGAATGAAAATTTGATGAGATGGAGAAATCAAACCAAGGAAACCAATGATCAAATGTCACAAAAATATTCTTCCAAATTTTTTCCCCAAATCCCCAAATTCAAATATTCACAAGTGGTTTTGAGGAAATCCCCAAAAATATTCTTAAGTTCCAAGTTATAAAAATGAAATAAAAAGTCACATTTGATAAACTCTCAATAATTTAAAACCGCATAATAAAAATATACACCATAACATTCATAAATTTCATCAAAAAATAAACAATTACAAAAGCCCTCAATTTCAAATATTAAAATCTCAATATAATTAAATTTTAGGTTCAAAACTTGTCGGCTACAATAATTACGCCCAAAAACACTAACTAGTTACATTGAACAACATAGACACACCAACATGAGAGAAGATCACTATACAACATAGAGACACAACACTACAAACATCCAAATCATCCACACCAAATAGCCACACAACAATTAGCGAGTGTTTATAACTGTCGGGGAAAATTGTCACCTAAAAGCCATAACAACAATTTCAACTGAACTTACAAGTTGGTGCATACTCACACCTATAAAGGCATACTCACACCTATAAAGCCAGATGAAGTTGATGCCTAGTATCTATCCACATTAGTACAATAGAAAAAGAACACACACTCGTGTCAAATATTAACAAGCAATGAAGAGGAAATTGAGACATTGTATGGGCCTCACAAGTGAGTAATATGACATCCTCCTTCATACAAACACATGATTCAAGGAAAATATAAATCAATAACATAAACATAAACATTTAACAATAATCAAAACATCAATAAATCATGAACAAGTCAGTAACCATCATCACCTAGGTCGTAAGGAAATATATGTATCTCTCTCACAACATAAACATGTCCATTGCATCATATAACAACAATATCATCAAATTTCTAACTATAATGATATCGCTAATCCCATAAATCATAATGCACATAGAAAAAATGAGTCCATCAACATATCACAAAAGATAGTATACTAGATCATAGCAACCCAAGAACACTATTAGTTTTGAAGTCATAAACATCATTTATAAATATATGAATGCATCCAAATGTGTTATCATCATATAACATCATGGCATCTACTGACATACACATCATGCATATATGATCACTATTGAACCACCTAAATAACCAACTACTCACATCGACAATGACATCATATGGACAAAATAATATATCTATAATTGAGTACATCACAAAGATGCACAATACCAAAATACCAGTCATGAATCATCATAACATGTAATATCCAAGAGTCTAGCTCAGATCAAAACAATAAACAAATAGTATAATGTGAAAATGATAGGCACACATAAGGAATAAGTTATCATCAAGATGTAGGAGAGTGATATTTGTGTAATAAGAATTCATTACAGAGCAAATATGACCATTGTATTCAAGATTATCTATAAAATCTAGATTAGTCTATATTTATGTTGCTCTAATTATGTTGGATTCTTCCTAGATTGTAGATGTAGAAGTAGATGATGATTTATCTTATTGTACACCTCTATTATCAATGCACGTGAATGATTGGTACTAATTTGAGTTGGGTTCTTTATTATTTGAGATTACAACCCATCAAGAAAGGGCCACTTAAGGTGAAGTAAAGTTCTCTTGTTAGATTAGATTAGATTTAGTTTATTTAATAAATAATAACTTTTCATTGTTAAATAATAAGTAGTTTCTTCAACTAATTGCTAATCAATTATTTATTTCTATTGCTTTATGCTGATTAAATTTTGTTGTTATACTTTTCTATGTACGTAGTTTAGTTATGGATAGTTTGTTGTTAGTCATTTAGTCGATTTGCTTGCAGTCACTACTGCATTCACCATGTTAGTTACATGTAACCATTACTACTTAGACTAGATTCATGTTAGCATCACTTATGTTTGTTTTATTTTTATTTTTATATTAATTGATTCCATGAATTAATAGAATACTAGGAACCCTCTACTGCACATACAACACTAACATCATCAAAATACACACGTCTCTAGTTGATAATTAAATAATCCTTCCTAGAAACAAAATATTACTTAATAGAGGACTATTTCCTCATTGGGAGAGTGTATTGAGTTTTTTGTACCAACTAATTATGTATAGTGGAGATCAATCATTTTTTGTGCCATTGTCAAGATGTTGCTAAGGCTTAGACTTCCTACAGACAAGTTTACTTGCTTGTTATTTGTATATATTATAATAAATGCCTTTGTGTTTCAACATTAGGATCAGTAAAAATAATTTAGTAGCAAGTGTAGGAAGGTATCCTACAAGCTCTTAACTTACAATATTGCATGGGCAAAAGAGAGATGTTCTAGGAAGGTTCCTTCCCTTTACCAAAATTATAGAAGACATAGTAGGTAAAATTACTCGATTGACAATTATTTATGAACCGACAAGAGAACTAGAGAATAATACCGATATAACAAGAGGAAGAGGAGACCCTTTTTGAGACCCTATCAAACTAGAACCTTATAAATCTACAAAAGAAGCAACCTTAATGGATGAAGAGGAAGTTAAAAATCCTAGAGACCTATTCACCTTTCAGTTCCCTATCTCGAACTAGGAAAGATTTGTTTACCTTAAGAACATGCCCCATCATCCTTTCCTAAATTTTATGGCCTAATCATAGAAGATCCTAATACTTTTATAGTTTATTCTAATGTTTTATCTCATAGTTATGAATATACCATTGATGCCCATATGATTAAGCTCTTTCTATCCACTTTGAATGATGTTGTTTCGAGATGACTTGTTGATTTGGAGAGAAATTCTATTACTATATGGGGCACAATGAAAGAAAATTCCCTACATAAATATCATGACTATTGTAGGGGTGAGGCTATGAAGAAAGAGGAAAATATTAGGATGACCCATAGTGAGGATGAGCATCTTAAATACTATGGAAATATTTCAATTTGTCTTGAAAAAATATAGATAGGACATGTACTCTCTCATGAAACCCTTAAACTTGTATTTTTTCAGAGGGACTAATGAAGAATGTATGGATGCATTGAATTTGATAGGGGGAGGAGGTATTTCACATGTGACCCTTGATGATATGTGTAATCTTTCTAGTATTTATTCTAGATCCATAAATAATTAAGAAAAACAAGAGCCTTAGGATCCTCCGTACTTCCAAAACCTCTGATGGTGTCTCTCATGAGGAACACATTAATCTTTTGTCTAAAATGAAGGAGGATATAAATAGCCACTTTGGTACACAACTAGACACTTTGCATATAAAAAAGAATTAAGAAGAGGTTGAATCAACTCTTACTAAATAGTGTCCACACTAGATGCAGACAAAGCCCAATTATAAGTGCAAAAGAGTTGTTTCTATCTTAGAAGGCAAGCTCGCATGCATAGATCTCCATATGTTAGAGGATGTTAAGGCTAAGTGTTTTATATTTCTCAAAGGAAACTATGGCATAATCAATTATTTCTTAGGAAACCTAACTCCATTGTCACAACCATGGAGAGGGAATTGACACTAAATCCTAATAATAAGTATGTCTAGTAGGCTTACTCTTTAAACAATATCATAAAATAATCAACTTATGCAATGGAGATTAGTGATGTCCATCTCCATTTAGGTAAGACTCTTCCTGGTCTTACAACCCCTCAAATCATTGATATATCTGATGATGAGCCAACAATAAATGTCACTAACCAAGTACAACTAGGGTATGTGCAAGATCATGGTATGCCAAAAAGTGGTGATGTGAAAAAGTAAACTTTTCACTCGTCCAAAAGCACACTAATCCATTTGTTGACTTTTTAGTAGGCCTGGGTGTCAATACACCTGGCCAAGCCAAAAGCCAAAGCACAGGCCTAATTGGATATCCGATAAAATTAGATATCCAATTTTATATCAGATATCTGATATTTGCCAGTAGTTTATATTTACATAGCCCGACTGCGTTCAGCATTTTCATTGTGAAAACGTTGAACGCGGTCGGGCTATGTAAATATTTGATTAAATCCCATATCTGATTTTGTTAAGATCACCAGGTAAGTTCAATTTTTAAGTTTTTATTATTTTTTAATAGAATTTGTAGTTTTTTATATAAAAAGTAGGTTTAAATGAGTTTTTTTATTATTTTTTAAAATTGATTTTAATTATCTATTTGTGTTCTAATTGTAATAAGACATGGACTCAAATCAATCAGAAAACCCTCCCAATGATCCTGTAAATAATCCAGAACCACCTCCCAACAATCCCCCACTTTCAGAAGACGAACCAGTCTCAAACCCTCACCATTTAGAGGATCTCATAGGAGATAATCTAAATCAGCTTAGAGGATTTCAAGCCACATATGCCAATATCCGCACATTGCACCCCATGTTTACCACATTGAGCTCCATTATTGAAAACATGGAGAAACTTACAGAGCAACATAATGTTGCACTTCTTTGGCACGATTCCATGCACACCCAATTTGACAATGGGCTTGACTATGATCAAGTTATGAACCTAAACATAACGAAACATGACATATGTAATCTTTTTGTGGATCCCAAAACCGGTCTAAAAGTGGACCCTAAAAATCCTAGGTTGTCAATTAAATGGTGCACAAATAATGCAATACGTGACAACTTTTGGGACCGCTGGTGGATGGTTTTTGATAGACCACCTCACAGCAATTTGGATGTCCCATTTTATTTCATTAAAAAATTATATGTTGAATTTGTGCTTGGTCACAAGGTCAATTATTGGAGTATGAGACCGAACCAGGGTGTAGGCTTAGGTGCTCCTCAGGATAGGCCATGGGCACACCTGGTAAAATCCCACACATATGTCCCCCCTCCCGAGACTTCACCACTTGCTACAGTGCAACATCCCAGGATATTATTGCTAAGGCCAGCTCACAGACTATTCGAGCCATTCACACCTTGAGTGATCTACTGATTACACTGAGCAGGACATTGTTGCCTTCATCCTGATGCTTCTGGCCCTTCCACATCCTCCACGAGATCACATGTTTGTGTGCCCCACACTTGCATTATGTGCAAGAATCTGTGCTCAGGTCCCCTGAATGATAGTGATGCATATAACTACATCTTCGAGGTGGACGATACTACACAGCACACTACAGGCACTAAAGCACCTCATGAAGATGTGCATCAGGGGCATACAAATCCATGGACTCCTACTGTTACGGTAAGGGTAAACAGTTTACTTTTTACATTGTATTTAATTTTAAACGTTCATATTTTTAGTAGAATTTTCTTATAATAATTTCCCACTTATGTTTTTTTATGTGTTACATTTATGTTCAGTTGATGATAGAGGAGGAGATGGCACAGGTGGAGGGGTACACACTTTTAGCCATATCATTTGGCCTTGACACTTCCATGGTACATATGTTTTAATGTACTCATTGGTTTCCTTAAATTATTATAATAGTATATGTACATGTGTTTTCTAATTTTTACGATCATCTTATTACATACTGATGCAGGTGTCACCAGTTGCCACTGGGGGGCAATGTGAGGGGGTGCAGGCATCAGTCGTTGCCAAGGGGAAGGTAATCAAGTAATTTAGTTTGTTTATGCACACATGTATACTTGTCAATTATGCGTGCTCATTTTTAATTTACATGGTTTATTTGACAAAGAGTGGTGTCTGATGATGTCATGCAACCCCTTCTCCACGATAGAGTCACAGGCATCTCAATTCATAGTGATAGCCCCATGGTACGTATATTTCTAAAGTTATTTGTGTGTATTTTACTATCAAGTATATATAATATGATCAAGTTATGATAGTATGAAGTATCTGTTTGACTTTTGTAGGTCACCCCTAGTTTGAGGGAGGTAGAACGCCAAGGGTTTGTATCGCTGATGACTCAACTGACATTTCCTGAAGAAAGTTCAACATAGGTAAGTTTTAATGTTAATTCTGTTATTTTGTAAACATATATTTTCTACCAAGGATTTAACATTAAATAGTATAACTCGTAGATCAATCTCATGTTCACAAAGAGATACAGGTCGGAGTTGACATTGGTGGCATTGTTCCTTCGCTACCAAGGACATATATTAGGTCTCTTGTCCGTGGGAGGAGACAAAGAGGCGAGGTACATGAGAGTTCAATTTTAGTTTAAATTTTATTTATTATTGTTGACTATGATTTTGAATTTTTATTTTTTATTTGTAGAAACCATATAAATTAAGTAATCTAACTTGGGGTTTCACTTTTGTGTTTGAATGCAAGATCCATCAGAGCCAAAGAGTATTTCAATTGTTATTAGTTATATTTTATGAAATTTTATTATAGCTTAAAAATATGGTTATTATAGTTTTATAAAAATATTTATTGGATAAATATTTAAGAATTTGATGATTTGTGAATGTCATATTCTCTTTTATGAAAATTTAAGGTGGTTTGATTCAATATGATTAAACTAAAGATATAGATGACAAACAAATGTATGATTGTTCCTAAAAGAATAATGCACTCCTAATGTAATTATTTTTATTTACTTGCAAGTAAAATATAAATATGTTCAATGGATTACTAGTTAACTCCTAGATGCTAGATTTGAATTACAATTAATTCTTTAATAGCATGCAATTTGAAGTACTCATACTTTAGTTGACTCACGACAATTAGTGAGAATAGAAAGAATGAGACCCAACTTGAAAGTTTAAGGTTTAGATTTATGAGCATAACAATTAAATTGAAAAAGCTTTGTACTTGCATGATCTAAGGTAGATATATAATAATGGGGTTAGCAATGAACTTAGGGGGGTGAATGGTTATGAGATTATAATCAAATTATATTGTTTTCCAAATTTCATGCAAATTGTCCATCTTATACACTATTCAATACATTAAAAATAACCTAATTTTTTTTATGGAACCCATTAGCATCTAGTCCAAAAATAAAATAATGTTGATATAATGGAGTGTCAATCAAGACCTCTCAAAAGTTTATCAAATTGTGCACAGCCTTATTTTTCATTGATCAATGTTTTTAGAAACATTTTCATGGTAGATTGGTTTACTCAATGGCATATCAACAAAAAAGTCTTGTCTCAATATATGCACTTTCGTTCTAGTTGAATGTTGACTTGTTATTGGTAATCATTTTTCCTTGAATGTTTTATTATATCATTTTAATGACCTAATATTGGCTATCTAGGGACATCAACAAATGAGGTTGCTCCATAATGAGTTTATTCAATTGCACTTGCACTTAATGTGTGATTTCTTCAAGAGATGATTGTAGAAAGGTTGTTGATTGTCTACAATACATGCATTTTGGTATGCATGTTGTTTTTGGTTTCTCCTAGTGGTGTACTAAAGGGAAAAAAAAAAGATAATGTTTTTTATGGTTATTGATGTGTTCTAAAATAGGTGTATTTTTAATAGTTATGGGTTATACTTTTTCAGACTTATCTAGCTCTTATGCTTAACATTATTCATGATAAACCTATTTTGATACCATATAGGTGATATAATGATATATGATAAATGGTTGTTGTTGATTATGATGGAATGATGTTATTAATGATAATAAAACATATGTATATCTATTTTGTTAGGAATAACATACAACTTTAGAGGAACACAATTTGCACACAATCGAGCAAGATGGGTAACCTTGTTGTGTTCACATTGAAGAAGTCAAAGTTGTCAGTTGACGTGATTGTCAACACCTCTTTCAACCTCATCTTGAAGTTTTAATATGAAAATAAGATGGAGGATTTATGTAATTGGAAATATTACATGATGAATATTTAGTCTACCTTGCATGACTTTAAAAATGTGTGGTGTAGAATTTGAGTCCTTGTAGAACTCAATATTGTTGATTAGTTAGTTGTTGATATAGTTAAGGTGTCACACCCTACCAAAGAACCCTCGGAAGAATAGGATGATGCATGCACAATATTTTTTTTGAACATGCATATGCATCTTTCATGAAATAAGTGCACTAACATGATACAAATTGCAACAATAAGATAAGAACATTCATTAATCAACCAAATAACTTACCACCCCATCATCTTGAGCTCATTTAGGGATGCATACACATCGTCTCCAAGGGATCCATGACCAAAACATGACTAACCTACTCAACACGATGTTGTGTGTGGACTTAGATGATCAATCAAGAGACTCACAAGTCACCACCAATCCCTTCAAGCATGATTGTCACAAAGGAAGACTAGGTCACTATTAGGGACCAGATTAGCAAGGTTCACTTCTAAAGATCAAATGCAAAAGTGCACTAAAAAATATATTGTATAATGAATGTGAATATACCAAAATGATCGTAAGGATAGAGGGAATCCAAAAAAAATCTCTTTTTTTAACAAATCTAGTTGAACATCAAACTATCATAAATGTGTAGTTCTATAGTCATGAATGTGCAGTAACAAAGCACAAATGTGTAGGAACTTAGAGGGAATTTGTGCAAGAATATTTACTCATATGTGTAGGAGTAGTATGTATATGCACTACTGTATAAAAAATAATGTGTAGGAGACTTGAATGAATGCACAACAATTGAGGGTGTATGCACAAGAATAGGGAAAGTTTGGGAAACTTAAGGAAACAAGGTTCTAACTCTAAGTTTTGGTCATTGTGACATCATTAATAATTTTAGGAGGTACTTGGAGTATCCAAGGAAGAACATATACAACCAATAAGAGCTATACATCAAAATTACATTAATTTATAAGCATGAAACTACACTACTTAGTGTAAAGAAAAATATTATATATAAGATTGCATGGATACATCAAAACGGAACCATCAACTCCTGAAAGATGAATAAATACATATATCATAATAGAAAGGTATTCCAATTACATCATTACATGAACATGAATATATGATGTCAGAGTATGAACTAAATCCAATAAATGAATATGCAAGGATACAACATCAAGGTGTCACAAATCTAGAAGGTGTGTGATATCAATATAGGTCCGCTCATCACCTATAAACCAATCCCAAATAGTGATTGGCCATGCCACCCAATGATGAGTAACCCTCAATCCCTCTCCCTCCATGGTCATGGAGATAACCATGTGGCCCAAACACACAAGCAAGCCTTCCACATAGGGTCTACATATATGAAATTCTACAACATCAACACATAACCACAAGAAGCATGAAAAATTGGTGGAAGATCAAACCAAGGTAATCAATGATCAAATTGAATAAAAATATGATGAGATGGGGAAATAAATAAGGAAACCAATGATTAAATGCCATAAAGATCTTCTTCCAAAAAAATTCCCCAAATTCAAATTTTCAAAAGTGGTTTTGAGGAAATCCCAAAAAATCTTCTTAAGTTCCAAGTTATACAAATGAAATTAGAAGTCACTTTTGATAAACTCTCAATACTTAAAACCCCATAATAAAAATATACACCATAACATTTATAAAATTCATAAAAAAAAAACAATTACAAAAGCCCTCAATTTCAAATATTAAAATATAATTAAATTTTCTTCAAAACTTGTCTTCTACGATAATTACGCCCAAAAACACTAACCGGTTAAACGCTGAACAACATAGACACACCAATATGAGAAACAACCACTATACAACATAGAGACACAACACTTCAAACATCCAAATCATCCACACAACTAACATGTTTTTATAACCAACGGGGAAAATTGTCACCCAAAATTCAGAACAACAATTTTGGCTTAACTTACAAGTTGGTCACATGACTACCTCCAATTTTACATGACTATATATATAAGGAAGGCATACTCACACCTATAAAGACAGATGAAGTTGATGCTTGGTATTTGTCCACATTAGTAAAATAGCAAAAGAACACACACACACACACATGTCATGTCAAATCGTAACAAGCAATGAAGAGGAAATTGAGACAGTGTATGGCCCTCACAAATGACTAATACGACATTCTCCTTCTTCATACAAATATATGATTCAAGGAAAATATGAATCAATAACATAAACATAAACATTTAACAATAATCAAAATATCAATAAATCATGAACATGTCAGTAACCATCACCATCTAGGTTGTAAGGAAATATATGCAGTGGTCTCACAACATAAACATGTCCATTGCATCATATAACAACAATATCATCAAATCTCTAGAACTATAATGATATCACTAATCCCATAAATCATAATGCACATAGAAGAAATAAGTCCATCAACATATCACAGAAGATAGTACACCAGATCATAGCAACCCAAGAACACTTTTAGTTTTGAAGTAAAAAATATCATTTATAAATATATGAATGAATCCAAGAATCATCATGTATAACATCATGGCATCTACTGGCACACACATCATGCATATATGATCACTACTGAACCACCTAAATAACCAAATACTCACATCAACAATGACATTGTATGGAAAAAAGAATATATCTATGATTGAATACATCACAAAGAATGCACAACACCAAAATATTAGTCAGGAATCATCACAACATTTAATATCCAAGAGTCTAGATCATATCAAAACAATAAACAAATAGTAGAATGTGAACACGGTAGGCACTACATAAGGAATAAGTTATCATCTATATTTAGGAGAGTGATATTTATGTAATAAGAGTTCATTACAGCTATGACCACTATCTCTAAGACTATCTATAAAATCTAGATTGGTCTAGATTTGTGTTGCTCTAATTATGTTGGATTCTTCCTAGATTGCGGATGTAGAAGTAGCTGATGACACTAATACATTTGGGGTGAAATTGCGACAGCAATTTGCGACGACAGGGAAATGTTAAGCGGTTTTGGCTTCTTTTTTTTTCAAATATAGCCCGACACCGTCGCAATTGCGACGTTGTCGGGATATAAGTGCAAAAAAAAAAAAGGAACGTTGTCATTTGTGTTTTCAACAGCGCCGAGAGAGATTCCCTCCGCAAAATCAAGCGGGTTATCATTTGTGTTTTGAACAAAGCGGGTTGTCATTTGTGTTTTGAACAGCACCCAGAGAGATTCCCTCCGCGAAATCAAGCGGGTTGTCATTTGTGTTTTCAACAGTGCCGAGAGAGATTCCCTCCGCAAAATCACAGCTACAATTTCTGAGTACGTTGGGTTTATTTTTCTTTTGTCATTATTATTTAATCTGGTATTCAGCTGTTAGAGAGCTAAAATACCCAGAAATGAGGACATATCTGTGTTGAATTTATTGTTAGCGGCTTTGGTTATTTAGAATGCTTCCCCACAATACTTAATAGGATGCATTTGGTTTTCAAAGCTTTCACTGACTTGGATTCAAGATTCTGAGACTTTCACGTGCCTTGCTTCAGTTGTTTCCGCAAACAAATCACATGCCTTTTGTATGCTTCCACATTTTATATACATGTCCATCAGGGTAGTCACCACCACTATATTTGACAAAAACCCATCTTCAATTACTTTTTGGTGAATTTCCCTACCCTGTTCTATGACTGTACCTCTGGTTTTAATGTATAAAAATGACCCAAATTTCAAAGGAAGTATATGATAAATTCCACCTAACACTTCCTAATCCCTGGACAGTGTCTTCTTACACTTTGAAACAAACAATTCCAAAGGGAATTAGCCTCTAGGGCTCTGCAACACCCAAACCCACAATTCTTGGCTCTAAACCCTTCTTAACTAGGGCATTCTCAATCACCCGATTCTACACCCTTCAAATCCAAATTAGTGGATGATTCACCATCTCACAAACATTATACAATGTTCCACATTATAACAATCCACCCTTGCTTGGATAGATCACTCACTGCTATACATTAGCATTCAACTCAAGGTAATTTCCCACAGTTTATCCTGTGATCACACTGTTTTCCACAAAACTTTGCCTATGCAATGTCAGTACTTCATAATACAAGTTAGTTATTGTCATCCCATGAATATTAGGCCTTCTATGTTACAGCAAAATCAAAGTAAACTCATTCAAAACGGTTTAGAATGGATGAAAGAAATCCTTCTAACTCATGTATGTGTTAGTTCAAACAAATGAGGATAGTCACTCTAAAGACAACATGATAATGTACACTCACAGTAAGTGTACATTATCATGTTGTCTTTAGAGTGACTATGCTCATTTGTTGAAGAAGAAAAGCATTAATGTGGCTGAATAGCAATACATTCAAGTGGCAATTACACAAGGGACAGTCACTGTGAGATGTCCTCATTTGTGACTGTCCTTACAGTGAGTGTACATTATCATGTTGTCTTTAGAGTGACTGTCCTCATTCTGTAAGTGTACATTATCATGTTGTCTTTACAGTGACTGTCCTCCTTCAAGTGGCAATTACACAAGGGACAGTCACTGTAAAGACAACATGATAATGTAGAGGAACGTTGTCATTTGTGTTTTCAACAGCGCCGAGAGAGATTCCCTCCGCAAAATCAAGCGGGTTATCATTTGTGTTTTGAACAAAGCGGGTTGTCATTTGTGTTTTGAACAGCACCCAGAGAGATTCCCTCCACGAAATCAAGCGGGTTGTCATTTGTGTTTTCAACAGCGCCGAGAGAGATTCCCTCCGCAAAATCACAGCTACAATTTCTGAGTACGTTGGGTTTATTTTTCTTTTGTCATTATTATTTAATCTGGTATTCAGCTGTTAGAGAGCTAAAATACCCAGAAATGAGGACATATCTATGTTGAATTTATTGTTAGCGGCTTTGGTTATTTAGAATGCTTCCCCACAATACTTAATAGGATGCATTTGGTTTTCAAAGCTTTCACTGACTTGGATTCAAGATTCTGAGACTTTCACGTGCCTTGCTTCAGTTGTTTCCGCAAACAAATCGCGTGCTTTTTGTATGCTTCCACATTTTATATACATGTCCATCATGGTAGTCACCACCACTATATTTGACAAAAACCCATCTTCAATTACTTTTTGGTGAATTTCCCTACCCTGTTCTAAAGATCCCATTTTGGCATATGCTTGAAGAATGCTGGCAAAAGTGGTTGAGTTTGGTTTTATACCTCCCAATTGCATTTGTTTAAAAACCTCCAACGATTTTTAAACAAATGCAATTGGGAGGTATAAAACCAAACTATAACAATCCACCCTTGCTTGGATAGATCACTCACTGCTATACATTAGCATTCAACTCACGGTAATTTCCCATAGTTTATCCTGTGATCACACTGTTTTCCACAAAACTTTGCATATGCAATGTCAGTACTTCATAATACAAGTTAGTTATTGTCATCCCATGAATATTAGGCCTTCTATGTTCATGGGATGATCTTCATTATCTCTAAAACTCTACTGCAATGACAAGTCTAGACAAAAGAATGACTGTTTCAGCAGTGACTGGCGCGACAGCAGTCTCAATATAATAGTAAACTCATTCAATAACAAGAATAATTGAATAATCAAACCAAATGATTTGAGACTTAAAAGATCAAGGAACTTGCAGAAATTAAAGTTTATTGCTCCCTGTTTCCTTCACCAGTCCATACACCCGCGCAACAGCAAATTCAAAGTAAACTCATTCAAAACGGTTTAGAATGGATGAAAGAAATCCTTCTAACTCATGTATGTGTTAGTTCAAACAAACTAAGACTTCCAAGATAAATGGAGTTGCAAAAACTAAGAGTTTTATATTTCTTACTGTTGCAGTCCGTATATATCTCCCTTCTTTGTCGTAACAGAGATATATATAAGATTCTTTATAACTTCTCAAAAACTAATCCAACCAATTTTCATCGGTTGGAGCTTAGTTTGAGCCTAACTAAATCCTAAATACTAACTCCCTCCATTGTTAGCTAACCGTTGGATTTTGAAAATTCAAAAATTCCAACTTATAATTAATTGAATTATTTTAATCCAAAGACCACTAAACTCACTAACTTTGATCTCTTATGATTATTAAACTTTCCAAAAGACTTAAACTTCCGCACTAGCCTATTCTAGATTCTTAGAACATTATTGAACTTTGGACAATCTCAGTCCATTGTAAACAAGCTTTTAGTCCTAATAAGGACATCATTACAAAATCATTGAAGTATTGCATTATTTTAATAACATTAAAGGTGCTAAGATCCTCTAATTGACCTGTTGACCCTGTTTATGTATTCCATCCCTCTGATTTGTCCTAAAAGTCTGTATAATCTCCGTCTCCAAATTGGTTATGTGAGGTGCTCCGGCACCAGTTCGCCAATGGAATAGAAGTTGTTCTTCCTATATCAATGGAAATCCTAGCTCTACAACTTCTAACATTAATTGAAGTAGAGGAAGATGGTGCGATGAATGTCATATTAGTAAAATTGTTGAATCTACAAGAAGCTTATGAGAATGCTTATAATGCCTTGACACATCACCAAAGAATAGTATAATGTGGGTTTGACAAGAGGTATGCAATCCCCCTCTTAAGAAAAATGATATGATTTTGAAGTACAATGAAAGAGCAGCCAATCCAAGTCAACATACAAAGTTTGATGCCTTATGGGAGGGTCCTTTTTATATTTCTCGCTACAAAGAAAATTATGTTTTTGAGTTGGAAAACATGGAAGGTAATCCTTTTGAGATATTGATAAATAGGATCCATCTTAAACATTTCTATTAATAGTTTATCCTTCCTTCTTGTACATAGTAGGTTATTTATGCTTTAAGCTCAATAAGTATCATGAGGTACATTTTCTTTGTTGTTAGTCTCTAGTTTTCTTAAGGTTTGAGCCCATGTTTTACCCCGTGCATAGCATTTTTTGTTGTCCAACACATTTTAAAATGATCACCCCCCTATTATTGTATCACTTCCTCCTTGTTCCTCATTCAAGTGGCAATTACACAAGGGACAGTCACTGTGAGATGTCCTCATTTGTGACAAGGACAGTCACACATGAGGACATCTCACAGTGACTGTCCCTTGTGTAATTTCCACTTGAATGTATTGCTATTCAACCACATTTATGGGCCCGTTTGGACCACGACACACAGTAGCATCTACAGAGAAGAATATCCCAGGTGTAACAAGTTGTAAGAATATACCAACAGTTCTAAGAAGTTCCCTAGCACGTAGTAGCATCTACAGAGAAGAATATACAACATGAGGGCAGCCACTGTAAAGACAACATGATAATGTACACTCATTGTATGTGTACATTATCATGTTGTCTTTACAGTGACTGACCTCATTCAAGTGGCAATTACACAAGGGACAGTCACTGTGAGATGTCCTCATTTGTGACAAGGACAGTCACACATGAGGATATCTCACAGTGACTGTCCCTTGTGTAAGCCACTTGAATGTATTTCTATTCAACCACATTTATGGGCCTGTTTGGACCACGGCACACAGTAGCATCAACAAAGAAGAATATCCCAGGTGTAACAAGTTGTAAGAATATACCAACAGTTCTAAGAAGTTCCCTAGCACATAGTAGCATCTTCTAATTGTCTATACCACTTCACAAGGTATTGTTTGCACACATTGTTTTTGGTTCTTTTGATGACCCTTGTTTTGAAATTGCTATTAGGCCTTGTAGCTTATATGTTTTGATTGCTGGAGAGCTTCTAAAGCTAAGCAAGAAGACCATTGCACGAGTTATAGCCGCGCGCTCAGGTTTGAAAATTGTATATTTTTTAATCTAATGTATATTTTAACTAGACTTTTAGCTTATTTTTGCTGTATATTTTAATTTAAAGGGAATCATGGATGTGAACTTGAAAGAATTTTGTACTTAGTTCTTATGGAGAGAATAGTAGTAGTTTACGGTCTAATATCAAATAGAGTTTTCCAATTACAGAAAGTTAATGAATTATAATAGCTTATATGTTTTGATTGCTGGAGAGCTTCTAGAGCTAAGCAAGAAGACCATTGCACGAGTTATAGCCGCGCGCTCAGGTTTGAAAATTGTATATATTTTAATCTAATGTATATTTTAATCCTTTTGCCATGTCATGTAATATGTCTTGCCTTGTAGCTTATATGTTTTGAAATTGCTGTTAGGCCTTGTAGCTTATATGTTTTGATTGCTAGAGAGCTTCTAGAGCTAAGCAAGAAGACCATTGCACTAGTCGTAGCCGCGCGCTCAGGTATGAAAATTGTATATTTTTTAATCTAATGTATATTTTAACTAGACTTTTAAAATATTAAAGGATTTAACTAGGTCTAAGAAGATTTGTGTACTTTTGACAATTTTGCTTAGTCACTGAAAGTTGTAGACCGAAGTTTTCATAGCCCAATTTTTGCTTCCTGCGAAGAACGATCATGTCAGATAATATAAGTGAAGAACAAAATAGGGAGACAATCGCTAGATTGTGGTCTAACTTGAAAAGAAAAGGTGATGGAAAATGTTATTGTCCCTGCAAAATTTGTAAGGGCTTAAACCGTAGAAGACTGCTAATCAAAACAGTTAAGAGACATTGTAGGGAGAATGGTCACATTGAAGGGGGGCATGACTATCATCCACTGGTAAGTTGTTCATTATATCATTTTAACAATTTATATACATATGAAATCACTTGATGATGAGTTGAAGATCATGGTTTATTTATGTTAATCAATTTTATATAGGTTGATCTCCCCAGGGAAGTACATGATATGGAGGAACATGGGGGTGCGAATATCCAAGGTGAAGATAATGATCCCATGGAAGATGACGATCATGCGCCAGAAAACACAATTGAAGATGATGGTATAAATACATTGATCCATGACACATTTAGTCCAAGCGGATCTGATCATGATGATGATGATAGCCTCGATGTACCTCTACTTGAGAAGGCATACGAGCCCCTATACAAAGACTCCCAAACAACTCTTCTCTTTGCTGTATTGTTGTTGTTGAACTTGAAGGTTATGAATGTTTTATCCAACATAACAATGTCACGTATGTTAAGGTATGTCATATATGTCTTTATAGTTAACAAAGGGTGAATAATGTACCACTAATATTGTTTATATTAACAACTTATATTTTTTGCTGTAGATTGATAGGCGAGTTTTTGTTACCACCATCAAATATTCTACCTCGCTCATATCAAGAATTATCTGCTATTATGAAAGATATTAGAATGGAGTATCAAGCAATACATGCTTGTCCCAATGATCATATTATATATTATAAAGAACATGAATTTGCAACACAATGCCCTGTATGTCATACGAGTAGATATCGAATAGATCGAATAACAAAAAAGGTGCCTCACAAGGTTCTTCGTTACATCCCCATTATTCCATGGATGCGACAATTATTCAGGTGTACTAGCTTGGCACAATTTATGGATTACCATGCACGCAATAGAAGTCGAGATGACATTATTCGAATCCCTGCGGATGGTTCGGCATTTATGCACATAGAGGAAAAGTGGCAACACTTCAAAGAAGAACCTCGTAATCTCAGGCTTTCATTGGCAGCGGATGGTGTCAATCCATTTGGAGAGATGAGATCTGTTTGCTCGGTGTGGCCTATTTTTGTTATCAACAATAACATTCCTCCGTGGATGTCAATAAAGAGGGAGCACATTATGTTGGCAATGATTGTTCCAGGTATTTTATCATTTGATAGTTATTAATTTACATGTACTTACAAATCTTACAGTAAAATGGTCACAATAATTATGTAATGTTACTGTTCATTCAAGTAGGTAAATATCAAGTTAAAGATATGAATGTATATATTGAGCCTCTTATTGACGAGTTGGTGGAGTTATGGAACGGTGTCACTATGTATGACGTGTCTAGACCAATAGGACAAAGACAATTTCAATTCCATGCAATACTTGTGTGGACAATACATGATGCCCCAGGGCTAACACATTTTTGTGGTATGTTATAGTGAATTCAAGTTGCGCATGATAATTCTAATTATAAAAATCAACATATTTAATAATCCAATTATATCATTATCTTGTAGGTCTTCAAACAAAGGGAAAATTTGCATGTCCAGTTTGTGGTCCAAAGATGAAATCTCGTCATTCAAAAAGTTTAGGAAAGCAGGTGTTTGATGAGTACAGACACTTCCTCCACAGGAATCATAAGTATCGAAGTATGGAAAAACATCTTTTCAATGGGAAAGAAGAGACTACATCAAAGCCACGAAGAATGACACCTCGCCTATGGAAGTTGGAATATAATAGAATTAATCGTCGAGGTAATGTCGTTCCACCTAATGGTTTATGTTTGTAATTTATATATTTCTATTGTGATTTTTGTTTACTAATTATGTAATTGATGATCGTGAAGGTCGTCAAGGCACTACTGACAACCTTCCAAAGGGACTAAAAAGCTATCCCAGACAATTTAGTAGGTTGCCCTACTATGAGGACCTACAAATTGTGCATTTGTTTGATCCTATGCATATTGGAAAGAATATAACAGAGACATTGTGGAAAATACTGGATGGAAGGCGTGACAAAGAAAAAATTGTCAAAATTTGTAATGACATTCATGAATCCAATCATGCACTGAAGAATTTCATTCACTCAAATAGCAATAGAGATCAGATTAATATAAGTGCCCTTCCTTGGTTATTAACGGAGCAGCAAAGTGATGCCATAAAAGAAGTCATACGAAAAATTCGATTTCCCACAGGATTTGCTGCGAACATAAGCAATCTCATATCAAAGAAAAGTGAATTTGGGCCAGGGCTCAAAACGCATGATTGGCATACTTTCATCAAGGTAAGTTATGTTCTTCTGTATTTACAATATATTCATAAACTACGTGTACTATTCATTATGTTATGTTAGAAAATAATGAAATGATTGGTTTATAATTACTGCAGTACGTGCTACCTCTATCTCTCCCAGAGCACTTCAACAATAACATCAAACAAGTGATATATGATCTTGGAAAATACATGAGGTAAGCAGTAATATCTGTTTAATTTGTTGTATATATTTATTATATTCGCGATTTGTTTTTCTTGCTATGTAATCTATTGTATATTATTTTGTAAAGTCTCGTATTTATATATTTTTTGTGACTTGAATCTCTTAATGTAGGTGGTTGTCATCTAAAGAAATCCATAAAGAAGATATAAACTATTGGAAGAGAAGAATTCCTCATTTACTGTGTGAAATGCAAAAGTGTCTACCTCCAACTTTTTTCAATGCACAAGAACACTACCTCATACACCAAGTTGAGGAGATTGAATTGTGTGGACCTGCACACACTAGGTCAATGTGGATGGTTGAGAGGCACTTGAAATCTTTGAAGGCTTTGGTTCGACAAAGAGCACATCCTGAGGGTTCTATGGTAGAGGGATACATGGTATACCAGACTATGGTGTACATTACTGAATATCTTCCTAAGTTTGCTTCAAATATCCATGTAGATCGCATTTGGGATCTCGACCCTTTTAAAAAATTCAAAGGGGAGTACTTGATGGGGAAAGGTAGATTGAGGAAAGTGACAGGTAATAAATTATAAGATGTTATTGTAATAAATTATTTCTTAATCTTCAAAATAAATCGGTTGTAAGTCGTCTATTTTTTTTTTGTACAGTTGCTCGAGAGTGGGATGCACTACATTTGTATATTGCAAACAATCTTGATTGGATGACGGTATGGATTGAACGATGTCAACATTCTGGTCACACATTAACATGGGAAGGTGTATCTTCATTGGTTAAAGAAGCTCATCGTAATGGAGATTCTAATGTTACGCAAAGGGAAATAGATTTAGCATATGGTTTAAGAGATTTCCAGGTACGTACAAAATTATTAATCACCCGTATGTTTATCAACTCACGATATAATAATTTTGACATGTTTCACATATTATTGCAGGTTAAACACCACAAGGGTATGTTCTGTAATGGTCAAAAAATTCGCATCAAAGTGTTGGATGACACAAAGAAAACTTGTGATTCTGGAATAACTGCAGTCTTTCAAGTGACTAATATTTCATCTAGAAATGACTTAGATCCTCAAGAGTCTAAAAATCAATACTATGGCATTTTGGATGATATACTTTAGTGCGACTTTAGTTCCTTCAAATTAGTACTCTTCGTTGTCAAATGGTACAGGCTACGACTTAATCCAAATGATCCTAATAGAACTGTTATTGAACATGATAATGGATTTACAATGGTTAATACAAGGTCGTTTGAGCCAGTTGGGGATGAGCCCTATGTTCTTCCAAGCCAATGTGAGCAGGTATTTTACTCAGAGGTTTCACATAAACTGAGTTGGTCATTTGTTGTTAGACATGAACCGAGAGGAAGGCCGATAAACTATAATGCGATGGAAGAAGAAGATACCGAAGAAGTAGAAGATGATGTAGATGATGATCACGATCGACAATTATTGGATGATGTTCCTGAGACAAATTTTCATGAAGAAGAAGAAGAAGATGATGACGATGATGACACATGAGGATATCTCACAGTGACTGTCCCTTGTGTAATTGCCACTTGAATGTATTGCTATTCAACCACATTTATGGGCCCGTTTGGACCACGGCACACAGTAGCATCTACAGAGAAGAATATCCCAGGTGTAACAAGCTCTAAGAATATACCAATAGTTCTAAGAAGTTCCCTAGCACACAGTAGCATCTACAGAGAAGAATATACAACATGAGGGCAGTCACTGTAAAGACAACATGATAATGTACACTCATTGTATGTAAACATTATCATGTTGTCTTTACAGTGACTGTCCTCATTCAAGTGGCAATTACACAAGGGACAGTCACTGTGAGATGTCCTCATTTGTGACAAGGACAGTCACACATGAGGACATCTCACAGTCACTGTCCCTTGTGTAATTTCCACTTGAATGTATTGTTATTCAACCACATTTATGGGCCCGTTTGGACCATGACACACAGTAGCATCTACAGAGAAGAAGTTTGGTATGCAATGGTCTTGAAACCTCCTGAGAAATTCTTGGTATGCATTTGTGTGGTGCAAAAGCTTCATTGAAAGAGAAAAAGAAGAAAAGAATAGAAATGATTTTTTTTCTTTTTATGTCATATACTGTAACCAGCTACTTATAACTTGCAAAAATTATTATAACCATTTGAAATTGAAACTTAGTTTAATGTGAAACTGAGAACTGCTTTATTAGAGCTTTCTGTGATTTAGATTCAGACATCAAGAACATTGTTTGCCTAATATTGTGATTAATGTTTATTTATTAATATCTCATACTGACAAACAATTGATAATTGTAGGGAAAACGTCATTGGGGGTCTTTGAGGATCCACCAGAAGCCAAGGAGAAAATGTATTCAAATGCTAAAGATGGTGTAACAGTCCTTACAGCTGTTGAACCTTGCTATGTAGATCATCTCCGATTCTCCAAGTTCAACAGTACTATGGTATTCCTTTGGATACTTCTAATGGTAAATTTCAGACATCAAGTTCTTTTCGTATGAAACTACTACATTTGTAATCTGTAGTTTTAAACTTTTAGTTTATAAATGTTCATCAGCTTTAGTTCGTATGCTGCCATTTCAAGTATGATTAATGAAGTTACCTTTATCACAGGATGAAAGTGAGCAGTCAGCATACTGGTACGGAGCTGGCAGCATTGATACGGTGACTAGGGCATCGTTTAATGGTGGTATTATGTTTTCCCATGTTTAGGGCATCGGCCTTTTGAAGCATTGCCTTCATCTTTCTTAAATCTGAGTTTTAAGTTTGTTTATTTCCATCCTAACTTGCTTTTCCCTCTTCGGTTTTGCAGTACTGTGAAGGTAGTCGCAAGTTAGGGCTGTTTCATTGCATACTCGAAACAATGAAGACGTTACGGTCCACAAAATGTTTGTGCTTGAAAGATGAACAAATAAAATTAAACTTCTAAATAACCAAAGCCACTAACAATAAATTCAACACAGATATGTCCTCATTTCTGGGTATTTTAGCTATGTAACAGCTGAATACCAGATTACATAATAATGACAAAAGAAAAATAAACCCAACGTACTCAGAAATTGTAGCTATGATTTCGCGGAGGGAATCTCTCTCGGTGCTGTTGAAAATACAAATGACAACGTTTCTCTACATTATCATGTTGTCTTTACAGTGACTGTCCCTTGTGTAATTGCCACTTGAAGGAGGACAGTCACTGTAAAGACAACATGATAATGTACACTTACAGAATGAGGACAGTCACTCTAAAGACAACATGATAATGTACACTCACTGTAAGGACAGTCACAAATGAGGACATCTCACAGTGACTGTCCCTTGTGTAATTGCCACTTGAATGTATTGCTATTCAGCCACATTAATGCTTTTCTTCTTCAACAAATGAGCATAGTCACTCTAAAGACAACATGATAATGTACACTTACTGTGAGTGTACATTATCATGTTGTCTTTAGAGTGACTATCCTCATTTGTTTGAACTAACACATACATGAGTTAGAAGGATTTCTTTCATCCATTCTAAACCGTTTTGAATGAGTTTACTTTGATTTTGCTGTAACATAGAAGGCCTAATATTCATGGGATGACAATAACTAACTTGTATTATGAAGTACTGACATTGCATAGGCAAAGTTTTGTGGAAAACAGTGTGATCACAGGATAAACTGTGGGAAATTACCTTGAGTTGAATGCTAATGTATAGCAGTGAGTGATCTATCCAAGCAAGGGTGGATTGTTATAATGTGGAACATTGTATAATGTTTGTGAGATGGTGAATCATCCACTAATTTGGATTTGAAGGGTGTAGAATCGGGTGATTGAGAATGCCCTAGTTAAGAAGGGTTTAGAGCCAAGAATTGTGGGTTTGGGTGTTGCAGAGCCCTAGAGGCTAATTCCCTTTGGAATTGTTTGTTTCAAAGTGTAAGAAGACACTGTCCAGGGATTAGGAAGTGTTAGGTGGAATTTATCATATACTTCCTTTGAAATTTGGGTCATTTTTATACATTAAAACCAGAGGTACAGTCATAGAACAGGGTAGGGAAATTCACCAAAAAGTAATTGAAGATGGGTTTTTGTCAAATATAGTGGTGGTGACTACCCTGATGGACATGTATATAAAATGTGGAAGCATACAAAAGGCACGCGATTTGTTTGCGGAAACAACTGAAGCAAGGCACGTGAAAGTCTCAGAATCTTGAATCCAAGTCAGTGAAAGCTTTGAAAACCAAATGCATCCTATTAAGTATTGTGGGGAAGCATTCTAAATAACCAAAGCCGCTAACAATAAATTCAACACAGATATGTCCTCATTTCTGGGTATTTTAGCTCTCTAACAGCTGAATACCAGATTACATAATAATGACAAAAGAAAAATAAACCCAACGTACTCAGAAATTGTAGCTGTGATTTCATGGAGGGAACCTCTCTCAGTGCTGTTGAAAATACAAATGACAACGTTTCTCTACATTATCATGTTGTCTTTACAGTGACTGTCCCTTGTGTAATTGCCACTTGAAGGAGGACAGTCACTATAAAGACAACATGATAATGTACACTTACAGAATGAGGACAGTCACTCTAAAGACAACATGATAATGTACACTCACTGTAAGGACAATCACAAATGAGGACATCTCACAGTGACTGTCCCTTGTGTGATTGCCACTTGAATGTATTGCTATTCAGCCACATTAATGCTTTTCATCTTCAACAAATGAGGATAGTCACTCTAAAGACAACATGATAATGTACACTCACTGTGAGTGTACATTATCATGTTGTCTTTAGAGTGACTATCCTCATTTGTTGAAGAAGAAAAGCATTAATGTGGTTGAATAGCAATACATTCAAGTGGCAATCACACAAGGGACAGTCACTGTGAGATGTCCTCATTTGTGACTGTCCTTACAGTGAGTGTACATTATCATGTTGTCTTTAGAGTGACTGTCCTCATTTGTTGAAGGAAAAAAGCATTAATGTGGCTGAATAGCAATACATTCAAGTGGCAATCACACAAGGGACAGTCACTGTGAGATGTCCTCATTTGTGACTGTCCTTACAGTGAGTGTACATTATCATGTTGTCTTTAGAGTGACTGTCCTCATTTGTTGAAGGAAAAAAGCATTAATGTGGCTGAATAGCAATACATTCAAGTGGCAATCACACAAGGGACAGTCACTGTGAGATGTCCTCATTTGTGACTGTCCTTACAGTGAGTGTACATTATCATGTTGTCTTTAGAGTGACTGTCCTCATTTGTTGAAGAAGAAAAGCATTAATGTGGCTGAATAGCAATACATTCAAGTGGCAATCACACAAGGGACAGTCACTGTGAGATGTCCTCATTTGTGACTGTCCTTACAGTGAGTGTACATTATCATGTTGTCTTTAGAGTGACTGTCCTCATTTGTTGAAGGAAAAAAGCATTAATGTGGTTCATTAGCAATGTATTAAATAATTTATTTTTTTAATTCTATCCAGGACCATCTTAGAATATCTACTATTTGCGCATTTAGATATTAACCTAATCAACTTGATTCAAAAGATAGATGGTCATTAACCAGAGAGAGATCG
Organism: Chamaecyparis obtusa; assembly: GCA_027943335.1. Lineage (NCBI taxonomy): Eukaryota > Viridiplantae > Streptophyta > Pinopsida > Cupressales > Cupressaceae > Chamaecyparis > Chamaecyparis obtusa. Next base: position 408,385 of record BSBK01008697.1, read on the forward strand.
CCATGCATTAAGAAACCTAATTTTTCCAAATCCAATTGTTTCCCTTACCTGAATGCCCTACTATTCTAGGCAAGGTATACCGCTCACCTTGGATGAGAGACTAATTATGGGAATTTCTTTTTTCACCCAGATCAAAAAACCACTGACAAAAATGGAAATGACCAATCAAATAGTAGTCTTATTTTAGTCACTTTGTTTGCATAATAAATTGCTTGCATGGATTATTGTAACTAAAACATAGATTCATGCTCTAATAGCTTCCTTTAGCTCGTTAGACTTAATTCGAATAAAGAAAATTAACGGTACAATCAGTAAAATGTAGTTTTCACCATCGTCAATCTCTAGGCACCAAGGTTTTAATATTGAGATTATTTCTTTGTGGTATGCAAGTTGTAAAGGAAATAGAGCCTTCAATAATAAATAGAGCACTCTATTCTTTCTGATCATTTGATTTCTTTATAAGTTTATGATTTGATAATTGCTATTTTCTGATTTTTGTGTATTGTTGATTGGTTAATTGCTATTACCTTTTTCTTTCCTGTTATAAAGAGCTTCTATCAGACTTCACACATGAAACTCTAGATATTTCACACATTCAGATGTAAGCTCTCTTGTTCAGTTTAGTCATGAGACCCCTATTACTAGAGTGTTTGGTGCAGAAATAGCCACTTTTATTGTAGAGCATTATTTCTTAAGAATATGTTATCATGTTCCTAATGGAATTGTGCTTAGTATTCAATTCCAAATTAATTTGATTTTCATAAATGTTAAATATAATTGGGTCATTGGTGTATCTGATAGTTGATATGTAGTCACGATGAAGTTAGAAGTTCCAGTGGCTAGAGTTTGTGGCTTTGATACTTCATCCTTGTTGGTTTTTTAGCCTTTCTATATGCCAATAAAAATAAGGTGCATACCTGAAACAAACAAGCAATAATGCAAAGGCTGGTGTGTGAAAATGGAAGTATTCTAGTGATATTAATTTTAAAAATTTCTTTTATTTTTTAAGGTCTTGGATGCCATTGGAGCTACTATAAATTACTAACACTAAAGAAATATTGCATCTGATTATTTTGTTGGAAGTTTGGAACATATTGAACTTTCTCCACTATAACATATATAGCCTAGAGCTTTCATAAAACCATTTTGATAAATAGTCTTGCACATTGCATGTAAGACACAAACTTTCAGTGCCATAAAAATACACATTGTCCTCAATTAGTAATGTCTCAAATTTTGTACAGAACTTGTTATTTGAGTCTTATTTTCAGAACTGAAGCAAAAATTTCTCCAAAAAAGTCAAGATGATCGATCTAGCATAGATTTCAAAAACTGTAGGTAGTTTAACTAATGTGGATGCAATCATATTTTACCACTCTGAATGAACTAGTTTGCATGAAAATTTATATACAACCATCATTGCATTGTGGCTCTTTGTTAGAGACGTAGAATTTTGAAGTTTAAATTATTTTCACAATTTTATCATAACTTGGAGCATTTTTCATACTTACCTGTGTCACTAGCTTAATGCATATTAATTATTTTGTCTTGTTTTTCTTGCATGGCAGGGAAGCAACAACAACATATAGGGCTGAAGCTTTAGAATTTCAATAACAATTGAGGCATTTGCAGAATCGGTGTATTTGCTTAGTGGTCAAGCTTCATCTTTGATTCAAGGAAGATGAGCACGGGAGGCAGCAACATCTTCAACAAATGGACGAAATTGCTAGCAGGAATATGGAGGTATGAAGTAGAAAGATGCTTTGTAATAGAAGGAATCTGTCTTAAGCTAAGTTTGTGTTGGCTAAGAAAATCTCATTTCATAAAAACTTGAATGCCTCTTATGTATACAGTCCTATTTAGTGACACAATATTAGATTCGTAAAAGGTAAGTGTGTTATGAACATTTCTATATGTAACCTTGCAATATTTTCTACTAAGATTTTCACTCTTTAAGGATATTTTGTAAAGTTTATAAGGTCTAAAATTTATAGGCAGGTGTCTCACAACCAAATTATATTACCTTGGATTTTGGACCTATTTTTAGTTGCTTGAGTTGTTGTAGGGTTATAGCACATTATTTTATAGCAATATAAGTAGATGTGTGAAAATTTAATTTCGTTTGTCCTAGCTTGACAACTATTGCACTCAAATCCTGGATTGTGGATGAGTGGAGATGGGCGGATGTCTGGATCGTGGATAACTGGAGATGGGCGAATAGATGTAGATGGGTTGTCATCGACCCATCTAAAGTACCCACAATCATGATAGCCTTGCGATGCCCAACTATAAGAAAACAATCACGAAACAACATAAGAAAACACCCAACTATAATGCATAATCAGAGAATATAGTTGCAAGTTCAGTATACAACATATGTTGACAAGAAAGTACCTTGTGTAATTTCACAAAATGAGAAGTTCTCACAGTGACTGTCCCTTGTGTAATTGCCACTTGAATGAGGACAGTCACTGTAAAGACAACATGATAATGTACAGTTGCAGTGAGTGTACATTATCATGTTGTCTTTAGAGTGACTGTCCTCATTTGTTGAAGAAGAAAAGCATTAATGTGGTTGAATAGAAATACATTGAAGTGGCAATTACACAAGGGATAGTCACTGTGAGATGTCCTCATTTGTGACTATCCTTACAGTGAGTGTACATTATCATGTTGTCTTTAGAGTGACTGTCCTCATTTGTTGAAGAAGAAAAGCATTAATGTGGTTGAATAGCAATACATTCAAGTGGCAATTACACAAGGGACAATGGTGCAGGAGCACCTCCAACATTTAATCCATGGTCGAAGATAAAGGAGACTTCAAAGAACATCAAGGCTAAACAGGAGGATGGAATGCTTAATCAAGGACAACAGATCACTTGGTGGATCTTAGCACCTATAATGTTAGTAAAATATCGCAATTCTTCAATTAAATTGTAATGTCCTTAATAGCACTAAAAGACAAATTATAATGGACTAAGATTGTCCAAGCACTACAATTGGAGTCTAGAAGAGTTTAATGATCATAAAAGATCCAAATTAGTAAGTTAGTGGTCTTTTGTTTTAAAGAATTTAATAAATTGTAAGTTGGAATTTTGAACTTTCAAAATCCAACGACTAGTTTTAGTTTGGTATGTGTTAAGTTTAAACATTCAACTCAATGAAAGTTGGTTGAAGATTAGTTCTTAGTTAGTTGTGTTTCAAGTTGTAACACTTGGTCGATAGTTGAATCTATTAGAAGAAGTTATATTAGAATCCTTTATATTTAGATAAAGGCTCTGTTACTAAACAGAGAGGAGATAGGTGTATTAATTTGTGCTCGACAAGCAATATAAGACTGTTGTTTCTTGCAATTCGATTTCTATTTTGAAACTTTATTGGCTTGGTTTGAAATTGAAATGCTTTGACAGGGTTCTTTAATCATTTCATTTGCTTTTGTTATGTTTCCAAACATTGCAGTGAACCTGTGTGTACCATTTTGGGGAAACAGTGAGCAATAAAGCATCTAGTTTATGTAAACTAATTCATTTTGAATCTCATTTTGAATTGATCAAATTCCATATGCTCTGAGGGAGATTTGTTATCCTTCGAATTGCAGATTGATGAGTGTTACAATCTATTAAGTTTGCTGTCGCACAAGTTGTCTTGAAACAATGTTTTATATCTTAGTTTTCTGTTACAGTAGAAGTTTAGGGGTGATTGAGGTCATTCCATGAATTGATAGGCCTAATTCATGGAATGATATTTGCTAACCTGTATTATATGATTCTAATCTAAATATATGCAGAACCGCGTGGGAGAACAGTGTGATCACAAACAAGAACAGTGGAAAATGGCATTGGAAGTGTGCTAAGGTGTAGCAGTGGGTGATCTGTCCACATAAGGCATATGTTTAATGCTTGGGAATAGTATACAATGTTCATTTGATGGTGAATCTACCACCAATTCATTGCAGGGTCGTGTGGAGACAGTAGATTGAGGAAGCCCTAGTTGACAGGGTTCGAAGACAACAAATTGGGGTTTTGTAGTTGCAGAGCATTTGTGTCTAATTCCTTTTGGAATTGAGCAATTGGAGACATAACTAGACACTTTCCAAGAGTTGGGAGCCAGGAGATCTTTAACCCATACTTCCTTTGAAAATTTAGTAGATTTTAGTGCATTGAAACAGGGTAGCAGTGCCGAACAAGGGTGTTTGTCCAAAGCAACAGTATAAAAACTTTTGATATGTTGTTGAACTCCAAAGAGGGTATCCATAAATGTTGTTACCTCATCAAATGTTTTGAGAAAAGTTAGAATTATTCCCTTTTTAAGTCTGCTGCAAGGTTTAGACAACCTGTTAAGATTTTTGTGACTAGTTTGTGAGAACATTGGTGAAATGGGATATGGGAATTGAGTGAGAGTCTCAGAATCTTGAAACCAAGTAAAGTGAAGCCTTAAAACTCAAATCCATCCTTTAGGATAGCCTTGATTGTCAAGTTCTTGAAGTATTTAAGATTGTTGAATAAGCCCAAGTGTCTAACCTCTAAAATTTCTAAACCTACTTGTGCATTTGATACCACCACCCTTCCCTCTACATCAGACAGTCACTATGAGATTCATTTGTGACTATCCTTACAGTGAGTGTACATTATCATGTTGTCTTTAGAGTGACTATCCTCATTTGTTGAAGAAGAAAAGCATTAATGTGGTTGAATAGCAATACATTCAAGTGGCAATTACACAAGGGACAGTCACTGTGAGATGTCCTCATGTGTGACTGTCCTTGTCACAAATGAGGACATCTCACAGTGACTGTCCCTTGTGTAATTGCCACTTGAATGAGGACAGTCACTGTAAAGACAACATGATAATGTACAGTTGCAGTGAGTGTACATTATCATGTTGTCTTTAGAGTGACTGTCCTCATTTGTTGAAGAAGAAAAGCATTAATGTGGTTGAATACCAATACATTGAAGTGGCAATTACACAAGGGACAGTCACTGTGAGATGTCCTCATTTGTGACTGTCCTTACAGTGAGTGTACATTATCATGTTGTCTTTAGAGTGACTGTCCTCATTTGTTGAAGAAGAAAAGCATTAATGTGGTTGAATAGCAATACATTCAAGTGGCAATTACACAAGGGGTAGTCACTGTGAGATGTCCTCATGTGTGACTATCCTTGTCACAAATGAGGACATCTCATAGTGATTTTCCCTTGTGTAATTACCACTTGAATGAGGACAGTCACTGTAAAGACAACATGATAATGTACAGTTGCAATGAGTGTACATTATCATGTTGTCTTTAGAGTGACTGTCCTCATTTGTTGAAGAAGAAAAGCATTAATGTGGTTGAATAGCAATACATTCAAGTGGCAATTACAAAAGGGGCAGTCACTGTGAGATGTCCTCATGTGTGACTGTCCTTGTCACAAATGAGGACATCTCACAGTGACTATCCCTTGTTGGTGCAGGGGCACCTATCAAGTCAACTAGGAACACCTTGGAACAAGATGGAACCAGAAGATCAAAGGCAACCCTACATGTCAACTGGGCTATTTTAAGGCCAATAATGGCATATTGTAATGAACAATGTACTTTGCCAATCAAGAGTCATAAAAGTCCTAGTAAGTCCTAGCTTTCATTTTAATGTTGTTTCAATGTTTTATTGAATTCTTCATTGTTGAATGATATGTTTATGAACTAGAAAGGTTATTTACTACATTCTACTCACTGTTGCATCAATTTTAATTCTGTTTTGAAGAAGTACTTACACCTGCTAACATATAAACTGGCAGTTTCTACTAATTTTCTGTAACAGTCAAAGGTTTTCTTTAAATAAATGAACCTCCCATGAATCCCAAGGGCCCAGACTTCATGGGAGGCTTGTTATTGACATGTAAAATAGAAATCTAACTTATTCTATGCAGCACTAGTGCGAGAAGGCTGATGATTTGCAGGAAACAGTGAAGTGTTCCTTGATGAAATGATGGGAATGGTGTAATAGTAGCATATTGGGCTGAATGTGTGAACAATTATTTGGTCTCCAAGGTTAGTGGAGATAGGTGTTTGGTGAAACCCTATGCACTTTGCTAACCACTTCTGCAGACCACTCTGCATCACTTGTGTAATTGCAACTTGAATGAGGACAGTCACTGTAAAGACAACATGATAATGTACAGTTGTAGTGAGTGTACATCATCATGTTGTCTTTAGAGTGACTATCCTCATTTGTTCAAGAAGAAAAGCATTAATGTGGTTGAATAGCAATACATTCAAGTGGCAATTACACAAGGGACAGTGACTGTGAGATGTCCTCATGTGTGACTGTCCTTGTCACAAATGAGGACATCTCACAGTGATTGTCCCTTGTGTAATTGCCACTTGAATAAGGACAGTCACTGTAAAGACAACATGATAATGTACACTTACAGTGAGTGTACATTATCATGTTGTCTTTAGAGTGACTGTCCTCATTTGTTGAAGGAAAAAAGCATTAATGTGGTTCATTAGCAATGTATTAAATATTTTTTTTTAAAAAATTCTACCCAGAATCGTCGCAATTGCGACGGCCCTCCCAAGAGATGCGACGGCGGCGCCGTATTGGTGATGCCCAGGCCCGTCGCAGTTGCTTCGGCGGACCGTCGCAATTGCGACGGTCCGCCGAAGCAACTGCGACGGTGGTGCCGTATTGGCGATGCCCAAGCCCGTCGCAATTGCTTCAGAGGACTGTCGCAATTGTGACGCCCTGCCGTCGCAATGCGACGGAGGCGCTGAATGGGTGAAGCAATGACATTGTGACGGTAGGGCATCGCAATTGCGACGGAAACCTATAGACGTCGTAAATTGTGACTAAAAAATTGCGACGTCTATCACTGTCGCTATAGCGGCACATATCCGTCGCAATGGCGACACATAGCCGTCGCAAAATGGCCCCAAATTTATTAGTGTGATTTCTCCTATTGCACACCTCTATTATCAATGCAAGTGAATTATTGGTACTAATCTAAGTTGGGTTCTTTATTATTTGAGATTACAACCCATCAAGCAAGGGCCACTTAAGGTGAAGTAAAGTTCTCTTGTTAGATTTAGTTTATTTAATAAATAATAGTTTCATTGTTTAATAAGAAGTAGTTTCTTCAATTAATGCTTAATCAGTTATTTATTTCTATTACTTTATATTGATTCAATTTTGTTGTTATGCTTTTCTAAGTACGTAGTTCATTTATGGATAGTTTTTTGTTAGTAGTTTAGTTGATTTTCTTGTAATCACTACTGCATTCACCATGTTAGTTACCTATAACCATTACTACTTAGAATAGACTCATGTTAGTTACCTGTAACCATTACTACTTAGAATAGACTCATGTTAGCATCACTTATGTTTGTTTGATTTTTATTTTTAGATTAATTGATTCCATGAATTAATAGAATACTAGGAACCATCTACTGCATATACAACACTAGCATCATCAAAATACACACATCTCTAGTTGATAATTAAATAAGCCTTCCTAGAAACAAAATATTACTTAATAGATTAGTATTTCTTCATTGGGAGAGTGTATTGAGTTTTTGGTACCAACTAATTGTGTATAGTGGAGATCAATCATTTTTGGTACCATTGTCAAGATGTTGCTAAGGCTTAGACTTCCTACAAATAGTTTTACTTGCTTGTTATTTGTATATATTAGAATAAATGTCTTTGTGTTTCAACATTAGGATTAGTAAAAATAATTTCAAATTAAAAATCTTTAGTAACAAGTGTAGGAAGGTATCCTACTAGCTCTTAACTTACAGAATTGCATGGGCCATAAAGACATGTTCTAGGAAGGTTAATTCTATTTACCACGAGTATAGAAGACATAGTAGCTAAAATTACTCGATTGATAAATATTTATGACCTGACAAGAGAACTAGAGAATAATACTGATATAACAAGAGGAGGAGGAGACCCTTTTTGATACTGTATCTGACTAGAACCTTCTAAATATATAAAAGAAATACCCTTAATGGAAAAAGAGGAAGTTAAAAATCCTAGAGACCTATTCACATTTGAGTTCCCTATCTCATACCAGGAAATATTTTTTTCCCTTAAGAACATACCCCCATCATCCTTGCCTAACTTTTATGGCCTAACCATAGAAGATCCTAACAATTTTCTATTTTATTTTAATGTGTTGTGTTAAAGCTATGACTAAACCATTGATGCCCATATGATTAATCTCTTTCTAGCCACCTTGAATGATGGTGTTTTGAGATGACTTATGGATTTGGAGAGAAATCCTATTACTAGATGGGGCAGAATGAAATAAAATTCCCTACATAAATATCATGACTATTGTAGGTGTGAGGCTATGAAGAAAGAGGAAAATATTAGGATGACCCATGGTGAGGATGAGCACCTTAAATACTATGGAAATATTTCAATTTGGCTTGGAAAAATATAGATAGGACATACTCTCTCATGAATCCCTTAAACTTGTATTTTTTGAGAAGGGTTAATGAAGAATATATGGATGTATTGAATTTGATAGGGAGAGGAGATATTTCACATGTGACCCTTGATGATATGTGTAATCATTCTAGGATTTATTCTAGATCCCTAAATAATAAAGAAAAATAAGAGCCTCAGGATCTCCCCTACTTCCAAAACCTCTGACGGTGTCTCTCATGAGAAACACAACAATCTTTCATCTAAAATGAAAGAGGATATAAATAGCCACCTTGGTACACAACTAGACACCTTGCATATAAAAAAGAATTAAGAAGAGGTTAAATCAACTCTTACTAAATAGTGTCCACACTAGAGGCAGAAGAAGCCCAATTGTAAGTGCAAAAGAGTTGTTTTTATCCTAGAAGGCAACCTCACAATCATAGAGCTCCATATGTTAGAGGATGTAAAGGCTAAGTGTTTAATATTTCTCAAAGGAAACTATGTAATAATCATTTATTCCGTAGGAAACCTAACTCCATGGTCACAACCATGAAGAGGTAATCAACACTAAATTCTAACAATAAGTATGTCTAGCAGACTTACTCTTTAAATAGTGTCACAAAATTATCAACTTATGCTATTGATATAAGTAATGTCCATCTCCATTTAGGTAAGACTCTTCCTAGTCTTACAACCCCTCAAATCACTGATATATCTGATGATGAGCCAACAATAGATGTAACTAACCTAGTAAAACCAAACAGAACCAAAGACCATGTGGAACCTAACAAGAAACCCTCATTTACAAATAGACTAGCCACTCAAAAATACCATACAAAACCTAAGTTTGATCTGATAAGACAACTTAAGAATCTGTTTCAAGATTCATCTCATTTAGGTTGGCATCAAGGATGTTTCTATCTATACAATGCTATTAGGGAGCATTGTCTTAAGTGGCTAGGAATAAAAAGAAAATATCCAACAAATTTCCATGTCATAGGAAAATTGACAGACATTATGCTAGGTACTCTAGTAGTTCCTAAGTACATCAAGCATGGTAGCCTAGTAGTGGATGTCCACATTAATTGCACTCTCATAAAAAAAAACCTTAATTAATTTAGGTTCATTTAGAATTGTCATGACCAAAGAGACTATGAATACTCTATAACTCATAAATATTAAGCCAACATCAACTATTTGTCAATTTGTAGATAGCTCCTATGTTAAACCTAAAGGAGTGAGCACGGGGATTTGTAATGCCCCACTAAGGAACCCTCATAAATAAAGGTAAAAAATATAGAATAATTCATGGATTTTTTTTTTTAAATGCTAATATTAAACATAAGCAACAAAGAAAATTCATGAGCTCAAACCTCTAGACTAGGTCAAATGATCGCTACATGACTACATAAGAAGAACATTAAAATTCAAAAAACTCAAACAAGAAAAGATAAAAGCCTCAAACACCTTAGTCAAGGTATACATTGTACATGGACTCACTCAAGAACCTCCCTAAATCTTTGCAAATTAACTCAAAAAGCTAGACCTTTTCCCAAGTCTTAGGTGTCATAGTTGAGCTTTGTTAAGAAGTTTCTTGCAATCATATGACACAAAAACTAGCCAAAATTACTCTAAACCTTCCTAAATCTCCTTACAGGATTTTGTGAGTCTAATAACTTCACAACAACTAGAATGGAGTAAAAAAAAACTCCTAGATTCTAAACTCCTCTCTTAGAGATTGGACTATTGGATAAAGGCACCCATAGAGGACGCTAGAACATTTGTGAGTGGAATTCAAAACTTGAAAGAGTTCCCAAGATAAAGGTGAAATGTTGAAAATTGTCCAAGACAAATGTGCATTGATGTTTAGTGACCTAGACAAATGTGTGCTAATGAAAAGTGTCTTGGACAAATGAGTGTCGATGAAAGGTGTCCTAGACAAATGTGTGATCATGAAAAACATCCTAGATGAATGTGCACCAAAAAAATGTCCTATTTTTGTACTAGCATCCAATTTTTGCATTTGGCTCCAATTTATGCGCAGGCGTCAAATTTCCACATTGGTGTCCTCCAAATTGATAGACTTGCAATATTGTCCTTGAGCCACGTGTAAGTCCTGACTAGTGAGTTTTATGACTTCGTTGTAGGACCTCCTAGAAACCCTAAACCATTTAGTGAAGATAAAATACAAATTTGGTACATGGATTAGGAGAAATTTTTAGAAAGGTGTAGGAACAAGACATGCAAAGTGTCTCCAAAGTCAGTGAGTGACTCCAACAGTCATGGGAAAGATTGGGTGGAACCTAAATGTATCTAATCCACCCAAAAAATCCTTAAACCTATTATAATAGATACACGGGAGTCCAAACAATCAAGAATTCACAATTGGACCCCATGGAGTGCCCATTTGGTTGTCTTGAGCAAGCCTATATTAGCTTTGAATGGCTCAAAACTACTCAAAGATGGTAAAGAAGCATGACCAACGTAAAGATAACTAATTCAACCTACAATATCCTTATAAATACTTCTAGATTCATTTTAGAGCACCAATTGAAGTGTTCCTAAGAAAAGCCCACGCATCATCAATATGAAAGGAACACAGACATGCATAATTTGTGCCTGATTCCAACACCAGGCCACATAAAAATTTCATTCACATATCCAATATATTATTATTACATCTTTCTCCAAATGAGAGTATCCAAATATACAAATCATCACTTAGTATTACAATGATTTAATCATTAAATTAATGTTTACACTTTCAAGAATGAGAAGGTGTGAGATAACATGAGAAAGAAGTGGTGTGGTAGCCCCCTAGGTAGATGATGTACAAGTCCACTAGTCCCTAACGATAGTTGGAAATGCCACTCACCCATGTAGTACCCGTAAGGGCACTTCATTGTGCTCAGACATAGGACTCACACAATCCAAGTTCAGTCATCCTCACATGCAAGGGAGTAATAGGATCACATAAGGGAAAACATTGAGCAACACTCAACATGGATTACATCAACAATAAAGACTTGTAAAGCCATAAGAAGGTTGGAAAACCAACAATACATCACTTGCAACATAGAACAATAGTCAAATGAGAATAGGTGTATGATCAACAATAAGAAATATTGAAGGGAAGGAAACATCCTCGTATGGAAATAATATAATAAAGGAGGCACCATTAAGAGCATAATTAAACTTTCCATCCGACACAAATCAAAACAAGATAATCTAATTTCTTGGCAACAATAATTTCATGAGGCATAGGACTAGAGGACAAGAGCGGGGAGTGAAATCGTGTAGCTCGAAGCTATGACTCATGCAAAATTGAGTAGTCCTCTCATATCGAAGAGGAGACTCAATCATGCAAGATCGATGCCCCATGGACAACTAAACCTTCCCAACTCATCTTTACTCTATACAAGCACTCAAGGCATGAGAGGGGCACCTAATTAATCTTACTAAATCTATTATCTCAACCCAAGTGTTAATTAGTGTTTTTACTTGATTACTACAATACCCAATGAGTTACCCCGGTGGCCCCTTTGTGCCTTGGGCCCCATTTGACACCACACCCAACATTGACCAGGCTATTACCTACCCTAGGCTCAATAAATTCAAATATGAAACCTATGATAAATATACCAATATGCAAGACATACACTTTCATCAATTAAGCCTAAAATCCTCAATGCACATCAAGGAATCAATTTACATTATCATTTTCACAAACAACCATAACATACCCAATTGGCCATAATGCCAATAAAAACATAGACAAATCAATCAAATAAGAAAATTCACTCATAATATTATGATTCCACAAAATAAAATCATATTTAAAACATCAAATTTCAACTTTTATCAAATGCCCTATTTGGCTAAAAATCAATCATTATCCAGCATGAATGGACCCCCCAAAAGCTTAAAATTTCAAATGTGAAAAATCAAAAAGCTGGCGAAACCCATTGATCTATAACTGCACAACACTCCAAAAGTGAGATAAAATTCATATTTCATCCATCCATAAAAATTTGGGTAGAGTTTCCCCATTTTAGCCATAGTTTTCAAATTTTGAACAATAGATACAAATACTCAAATAAAAGACTAAATAAAAAATGTGTTTTGTTCTAAATCCATTTATAAACTATTTGCAACAAAAAATCGAACAGTTAATTTGAGCAACAATGGAGAAAATCAAGAGTCGTACCTCCAACTTGAAGAAATATTCAAAATTAAAATGAGATCCTAACACACCAAAAGAAGCCACAAAATTTGGACAACACAAGGAATTTACTCACACATATCTTTTGAGCTCCTACCCACACAAATCTTTTGAGTTAAAAAATAACAAAAGCTCTTGAAAAGGGCAACCCGAGCTTTATGGTATCTATGACTAGATTGCACCTATGATCTAGTCCACTTAACATGATTGTGTCTTACTAGTGTGATTTTGTCTATAACACCAATTGATTGGAAAAAAATGTTCATTGTTGAATTTACCTCCACCTAAGAAAATATGTTGCTAAAGAGTATCTTTAAAAGCTTGTTATGCATAGAGGAGAGTATGAACTTCCTTGGTGATAATTAAGCCCCTGGCTTATTTTTAAAAGATTAAAATAGAGAAAAAAAATGTTGAATGCTAATATCTTAAGTAAACCATACTTATATAAATTGAATAACCAATTTGATAATAATTCATATAATGAATAATTTTTTTAATAAAATTAATAATCAAAATATTCTACAATAATTTCTAAAATATAGAATCTTAAACACACAACTTGATATAAAATGGTTAAACATTAAAAACACTAGAGCCCAAAAAAATCTAACACTTTTCACCTCTACAATAAAAAAAATACTTGACAGGAGACCAAACAATGTATACACACGAGACCAAACAATATAAAAAACCCTATGATAAGACCCTTACACTAGTGTATCAGGTTGTTTATATTATGTAGGTGATAAGCTCCTTCGCCCATGTGGACAGAAGTCAACACTTGGTGGAACACAATTATCATATAACCCTGCCTGAATCATTTAAGAAGCTGAACCTTCCAACTCCCACTAAACACAACCAGGATGCACGCGAATCGATAAACAGACTGCCATTTCTGCTAAAACGCGACAAAAGTCTAGATGGCAACCATGAGCTCGCAATCCATAATCTAATTAAATATATCTTAAAGGCAACTGCCTCCAATTTGCCTGCTATTATCTTAAGGCAACTAGTTACAATAATAATACTTGAAGTCCTCGCCAACCCTATAAATTCTCGACTACCCATACGCAAACGCATCAAAAGAGAGAGAGAGATCTTCGAGAAAGGCTTGCGAAGAAAAATTAGCGGCAGTTTATTTGGTGCAGTAATGGAGATAAAGAGAACAATATACGCTAGCCTCCTGCTCGCTATTTTCCTCGCAGTTTTATTACAAGTCTGCATCGTATTTGGTGCTTCTGCATTGATTTTTCTTGTTCGTAGCTAAATTTAGTAATGCATTAACTGGTTTGTTTGTGTGACTGTTTATACACAGACTGCAACAACAGATGCAGCGGACAGCGTGGCTCCCTCGCCTGCCCCATTGGGTCCCCCGCCTGTACTCACTGAGAAAGGTTGCCTCACCAAGCTCATTTACTTTTTCTGTCTACGGAGTCATAATAGTTGATTTGTGATTTTTCAATAGTATATCGGATTTTCATGATTTATATTGTTGTTTTCTCATACAATATAGCTGTTAATAGTTATTGTTTTGGTTTTCTAGTAAGAATGAAGGTTTGTGAGATTGATTATGTGTACGTGGTTATCAAAGTGATATTTCCATTAAGTATTCTTTTAACAACCATAAAATTTGTATGGTTGATCTAATGAACAGTATGAAATATAAAAGATAATTGTTGGTCTTCCCTATTGTTGATTAAGTTGTAATGGAATCAATGGGATCGTTGTTATTGTTTTTTTGGGCAGACTGTGATGATAAATGCAAGGTGAGGTGCGAGAATGTTCAAGCTCGGCCAGACCGATGCAAGAAATACTGCAAGGATTGCTGCAAGTATTGCAACTGTGTTCCGAGTGGGCATTATGGTCACAAGGAAGAGTGTGCCTGTTACAGAGACAGAAAGAACACCAAGGGCGGACCCAAGTGCCCATAATTCTCTGTCTCTCTCTCACTACTCTTGTATTTCTTTAAGTGTGTTATCAGTGTGCAAGGGCTTAGCCTTGATGTAATAAACTTGGGTCTGTCGTTTATGCTAATTCTATGTATTGTCTGTCACCAAACAGACATTTTGAGGAATCTCTGGTCTAGTTTGCATTTTCTTTCTTCACATCTACCTAGCCTGATTTAGTTTACCGATAAGTTGGTGACTGCGTGGGCCATGTTTGTTTGACAGTGCTCCGTACTCCCACATTTGATGGTGAATGTGATGCTCTTAATTAAAGGATTTTCATCGAAAGTTGATATCAGTTCATCTGTGTTCACTGTTATTGGTCTCTGGCTGGAAGTGCATTGATTTGTATTTTTCTCTTCCTTTAGTTATTAGTGTTTATGGAGAATTTAATCAAATTACAAATTTGTATGATTTATCAACTATTCTTTAAATTTTTTATTCAAATGTAAGTTTATTAATTTTGAATAAATAATTCAATCTCTATTAGTTTAATGTCAAAAGGAGATCTGAAAGACTATTAGTTTAATGGCAAAAGGAGATCTGAAAGAAGATATCTTTTTTTATAGTTTTATGAAATATTTTAACTAAACATCAAATCTATTAAATTTTAAGATGGATTGATTGAATGAGATTAAACTAAACATATCGAAAAATATAATTGTTATAGCTCTATAAAATTATGTTTAGATAAATATTTAAGAGCATGACTAATTGTGTATGTCATGTTATCCTCTATCAAACTCTAAGACATATGGATTCAACTATCAAACTCTAAAAAATATGGATTCAACTAGATTAAACAAAAGCTATAGATGACAAACAAGTGTATAATTACTCCTAAAAGGATGATGCAATGCTAATGTAATTATTTTTACACACTTGCAAGTAAAATTTAGATATGCTCAATGGATTAGTATTCACACTTTAATTAACTTGTGATAGCTAGTGAAAATAGAAAAATCAGACCCAATTGAAAAGCTCGAGGTTTAGATTTATGAACAAAAAAATGATCTGAATCAAATTTGTTTTTGCATGATTTAAGGTGGACATAAATAATAATGGCATCAAAAATCAACTTATGGAGATGAATGATAATGAGATTAGAATCAAATTACATCATTTGCTAACTTTTATGTAAAATACTCCATTTTATATATACTATTCAATACATTAAAAATCACCCAGTTGTCATGGAGCACATTAGCACCTAGTCTAAAGTTTTCATATAATTGAGTGCCAATGAATTCCCTAGTCATTTTTTTTCAAAATTTAATTGATTTTTCCTTGATAAATATTTTAGCAACATTTTCATGGTAGATTGGTTCATTCAATATCATATAAACAAATGTCCTTCTCTCTCAATCTATGCACTTTTGTTCTAGTTGATTGTTGACTTGTTATTGGTAATTACTTTTCAATGAGTATTTTGTTATATCATTGTGATGACCTAATATTGTCTATATGGACATTGACAAATGAGGTGGCTCAACATAGTCAATATAATGAAATATTAAAAAAATGTTATATGGAAAAAGTTACTTGATATGGACTAGTAATAGTGAGATAGGATTTATCATTTTCAAAATTGATATGGTGGGATCAAGTTATGAATGCTTAAACATCAAAGTTTTTATGGCTACTTGACAATATTTTGGGGATTGCAAGTCATCAACACAGTCAATGATAGTAATAATAGAAAATTAATAAAATGTTATGTGGAAAAAGTTAACTTAATATGGACTAATAATAGTGAGATGGGATTCATCCTTTTCAAAATTGATATGGTGGGATCAAGTTATGAATGCATAAACATCAAAGTTTTTATGACTACTTGACAATATTTTGGGGATAGCAAGTCATCAAATGATCTAAGAGGGTCTGAATCATTTAATCAATTGAGAATCTCAAACATTGCTTGGTGACCTTAGTGGTTTTGTCAAGAGAGCCATATCCCGAATTACCCCAAATATTACCTTCTATAGAATTGCATGACTTGACTTGTCTTTGGTAGTTGTGAGTGGTTATGATTGAAGAAACATATTAAACATTGTAGTTCTAACTAATTCATTCATATTCCTCCTCCCTCTTCATATATTAATGTATAATTATAACACAAAACTTAAGTTATAAGACTCTTGTTATTTATAGTTGGTTAGAGATGAGATAAACAACACACATGTGTTCTCATAAATATTATCTAAAATTGGAATAATATAACTCTACATTTTTCTTGATTTATTTACACTCTACATATTTTAACCTCTATCATGTACACAAATTATTTCCATGTATTGCCTAATTATATCTATTTAATTAGTTTATCAATTAATACCCTAGGCCTCAATTGAATGGTCTCATTGAAGCATTCACTTTGTATCATTTTCAAGTGGCATTCATCATAGTATTTGAAGTTTATCTAAATATTGGTATGCCCACTCATAAGAGGTATAGCTACAAGACATTAGGGCTTGAGACTCATTACCCTTAGAGGGGAGATAAATTATCAAGGATAACTCTAAATAGATATTTTAAAATGATAGAAGATGCATTGCAAGTATAACATAAATAATCAAAGAATCCCATGCACAAGGAGTTGTAAATATCAATGCGCATTGTTCTTTTGGTAGATTCAAAATATTTTAAATTCACAATATTCGTTTAGTGCTCACGTATAATATAACATACAATTCAACTTGAATATCCTTATATTAAAACAAAAAATTAATGTGAGCTTCCTAAATATCTTTATGTGCAATAAGAAAAGAAGGCAAGGGGATGAATCTTATTTCCTACTATACATTAGGAAGGAAAGATAACCCAATATGTTTAGAAGGATCCAAGTGTTGAATGGGTATCTAGGTTCCTTCACTAATATAGACAATTGATCAAGGGAATTTGATTGGGTGGTGTATAAGATAGTAGGCAAAAATAAACAAAAATGACAAGTTACAAAATACATAGTCTGATATAAAACATACAACTTTTTATGAGTACTAGAAACAAAAATTAGAGAATATTGTGTTAGCTTGAGATTCTAGTTTGATATAGTTTTGTAGGGAAGATATCACCTCTAGGGCATCTTGTTCTTGGCACTTTTGACTGAAGTTAGTTGTAGATTATTTGTTAGGTCCTGACCAAGTTCCAAATCCAAGTTGGTGTGGATGCCACATGTTCTCGTACATAAAAAAAAAATGAGGAAAATATTGTGTAGAAAGGGGTTTACCTCAGTCAAACCTCAATTGAAGAATAGACCTTAAAATAGATACATGGAATAGGTTAAGCAATGGATTTGAGAGACTATCGAGATAAAACCCATGTAATGCACAAAAGAGTCACATCATGTTGTGCACTTTTATCATGTCATTGGTCTAAGACTTCCTTAGAGATACTGCCGGTGGTTGGTTGATGAGAGGTAATCAAGCAATCTAGTCTAGCCATTTGAGCATTTTAGAACATAATATTTTTCAAATATTTTAAACACTAATTGAAATAAATTTGAATGTAAAATTGATTTAGGTGAAATAAATATTTACAATTTAAAAGAAACTATAATATATGTGTAAAGTTTTATTAAAAATTAATAATGATAGTAATTTGAAAGAAAAAAACTGAAACAAATTATTAAATACAAAATATAAGAATATAAAAAACTAGCAGTTGCATGTGCAATGATGAACCAATAAGAGTTTTGATTTACAGATAAAAATTAAAAATATCAGTAAAAACAATTAAAGAAATGGTCAAATAATAATCTAAAAATACAGAAAAAGTGACTCTAAAATCATGTAAACTATGTAAAAAAAGAGTAAACAATCTGAAACCATATGTAACAATTGAAATTCGTATATGAGCGATGAAAAAGATAAAACAAAATAAATATTAAAAATAACAACATTTTAGCACAATAAATAAGCGCCGACAAAGCTCTTAGGTATATATCAATTCAAAATGAACAATAATAAAATAGTCTGTCCTTCACAAGTTATCATGTCACTTTAATATTACATAAAAAATTCTTAAAATGAAAAATCTACAAATTTGAATGAAAAAAAATGAAAGCAATTCAGAAAAATAGTGTTCTTTTAGAAGCTTGATTGCAACTATTGAAAAGATGAAGCTCTCAAAAATAAAAAGCCTTTGTAGACATAAACCCTAAACCCTCAATTTTTATAGGTTGTTGGTTGTAGATTTCAGTTGAAAAGTCCAATGAATTGTTGACCAAATGTACCATTCAAAATCTACATATAAAGGTGAATACCTAAAGTTTGATTCAACACTATAAATTGATCAAAATATTGCAAACTTCATATTACATTTTGTCGCTTAAATTATGCTTGAGTTCTAGCTGAAATTTTGTGGATATGATTAACAACGATCTACAATTATTTTCCTAGGTAAATCAATATGCAAAGTCCAGTCAATGGATATCAATTAAATTAATTCATTCCAGTCTTAGTTAATTCATTAAGGGCATGAAATGAAGTGACAACCTACAAATGTGCAGTGCTCCTATTCAGTTAATTCTGATCAGATCTCGAACTCTGCATAACAATTATTTTAAATATTAGCATTTCACTCACAAATTGTCATTCAATGTATCTGGATATGATTTGTGCATGCATCCAACCATAACTTGCTATTTCAGAACCATTTTTGCTAATGTCCAATGAAAATCAGGGGGGAATAAGTGTTTTTTGTAGCCGAAAAGAAATTATCTGGGAAGAGGGTTGACAACTATCCAGGAGTAGAAATTCATTTCCATAAGAAAAGCTCCCACACAAAGCCTATAGACTTAATAAATATTAAAAACATTATTAGAAACATGACCATAGAGTATTGCAATAATTTTATGGATTTGATTGTGTGGATTTTCTAGTCCAATCCACAAAGTCAAATCCAAAAAATTATTACAATTTATAAATAATTATATCAATCTTAATTTTAATATAACATAATATAATTTAATTATAATATACAACATCTATCTAGCATACATCTATATCAAAATGATATATTATTAAATTCTATTATATGAAATTGAATTTTTATTTATTTTTTGATCGGTAATCGCTTTTGACTGGAGCTTTGAACCAGTGGGATCACATTTGGGGCATACCATCCCCATGGTAATTACATTGTTAACACTTCTTTTTTTAAGGTATGAACACCTTGCTAGATATGTTTCATGCAGTAGCTTCAAGCACGCGACAACGACTCACCTTATAGCTCCCATCTTGTTGAACACATGTAGACACCAACAACTAACCTTATACCTCCCAGTCGGCGTGCCACATTTGTCTTGTACTAATTATTGGTCCTTGTATGAGTTGGTGGTGTTGCACCCTCCTTATATCTTCCTGTACAAAGGCCACCTCAATCAACGGTCCTCCTTATCTCTCCAGCATTGACTGCCTCCTTATGCCTCCCTTTTGCACTGCTCCCATCGAGACACCTTATGTCTCCCACTCATCCATCAGCGACCAATACCCATTTGTCATCCAATATCATCACACCACTACCAACGATCCTAGTGGCCCTTCCCAAACTATCACACTGTTAGCCCACCAACATGTTCATGTCCACGTTCCACGTCTATAGTATGCACATGCCTCATACGGGCTTTGAATCCAACTAGTAGTTGTACCATGCAACGTGCGCCAAGTCTATTATCAACAACGATCTCCATGCAATTATGAACGGGGGTGGTGGGAATTAAACATGAGACCTCCCAACTAGAAGGCTCATGACTTTACCGTCACGTTGTGGGGTGAACCCCTATATGAAATTGAATTATTAAAATATAATAAATTTGTGAATAAATATTATTAAAATAATACAATGTTATAATTAATTAAAATAAAAAATATAATTTTAATATATTGTAAATGATTATGACGCAAGGCAAGGCAGGATGAGGGGCCAAAGGCACACCCTAATGACCAACCTCCTTGCAGAAACAACACACGAAAACAATAACACAACAAGAGAGAGAGAATGCAGGGAAATCATATATTATCCTTCACTAGATTCATACATGTCGGGTTGTAAGGCCTTCCTGGTTACGACCAATTTTCATAAGAATTCAATTACAACAGTCCTCCTACATGCAAGGATTCAACTTCCAGATCATATCTCCTATCTCCTCATTGATACCTAAAACTACAACATACTAATTTATTTATACAAGAGGCTACCGAAACAATTTGGCCTTTAGATCCATCATTGGAGAAAGAAACAACCAAATCTAAGTCCACACACTTCCCAATGATCGATGTAAACATTAACTTCATGACCAAAATTTAATGTACAAGTCGGCCTCAGCAGAAATCCAAGATAAACCACTTGGTGAACAAGATTATCGAGTGATAGGAAATTAACTCGGTGAACCAACTAATCCAACTCGGTGAACGAAGAAACCAAGCCCCATCGGTAGAAATGGGAATACATCATTGAGAACCCAAAAGCAACTACTAAGCATATCTAACAACTCTAACTTGTTTTTGGTGATACATGATTGCTAAGAACCCAAGATGATCCCGCATCAGACACTTGGGGTTGCTTTCAGATAATTCTCTGAATCATGCAGCACGTATAACCAGAGTTGAATCCAACTTAGATTTTGTAATCCATGAACTGTCTTCAATTTGTATGTTCTTCCACTTTACCACATATTCCATGTACTCTTTTCCTCTTGTACTTCTTCCAACTCTTTGTTCCAAAATTTGCTAAACTTATTCTATCTGCTTCTTAGGATAATCATTCGGTATTGTCATATTTTCATCAGGTTCATGATATTCATATAAGTCTACAATGTTGAATATAGGTGATATATCCTTGTCATCAGGTAACTCAATCTCATAAGCATTTCCACTGTCAAATTTTCTCAATATCTTGCAGGGACCAAATTTCTTCATTTTCAATTTTCCATAGGTTCCAACAGGAAATTTGCCTTTCTTCAGATGAACCATTACTTCATCCCCAACTGCAAAAATTTTATGTCTTTTTGATCTATCTACTCTATCCTTGTAATTTTGATTACTAACTTCCAATTTGTGTTTTACTTCCTCATGCAATGTCTTCATGAACTCAACAAATTCTTCTCCTTTAGCACTTCTCTTTTCTTCACCAACAATGTCCTTCAAATCTGATATACCTCTTAGTTGTATGCCATTAACAATCTCAAAAGGTGTTTTCCTAGTACTCTTATTCACTGAATTATTGTATGCAAACTCTGCTTGTGCCAACATAGAATCCCAATTACTTAGTTTATCTCCAACTAAGCATCTCAGCAAATTACCCAAACTTCTATTTACAACCTCTGTCTGTCCATCAGTTTGTGGGTGAAATGTAGAACTATACCTCAACTTGGTACCCAACTTTTTCCAAAGAGTTTTCCAAAAGTATCCAACAAACTTACTGTCTCAGTCAGAGATGATACTCCTCAGTAATCCATGCAATCAGACAATTTCCTTAAAGAAAATATATGCTATATGCACAACATCTGATATTTTTCTACAGGGTATAAAATGTGCCATCTTAGAAAATCTATCCACAACAACAAATATAGAATCATTACCTCTTACTATCTTTAATAAGCCAAGAACAAAATCCATACTGATATCAATCCAAGGTTTCTCAGGAACAAAAATCAGTGTATATAATCTAGTATTTTGACTTACTCCCTTTGCAACTTGACAAACCTCACAACTTTTCACAAATTTTTGAACATCTTTATACAACTGTGGCCAAAAGTATTTCTCCTTAAGAAAATTAAATGTTTTGTCATTGATGCCAAAATGTCCAACCAAACCACTACTATGTTTCTCCTTTATCTTGAAATTAGCTCTCATTGATCCTCTCGGTATACATAACTAAATACCTTTAAACAACATACCTTCTTGAATGAAATAGTCTTCTCATTTAGTACTCGATTGATCTTGAATAGGTGCTCTGCACTTTCTCCATAGCTCAGAAAAATCAAGGTCAGTTTCATACAAATCTTTCATGTCATCAAAACCAAGAACTTCATTTCTCATTTCAATCATCAAAGATCTTCTTCTACTCAATGCATCATCAACTCGGTTAGTGACTCCACTCTTATGTTTTATCACAAATGTATAACTTTGCATATATTCAACCCATTTCATATGTCTCTGATTCAACTTATTCTGACTACCCAAATACTGTAAATCCTTATGATTAGTATACAACACAAATTCACTCGATATCAAATAATGTCTCCATTTCTTTGGGGCTTGAACAATAGCATAGAAATATTGATCATACACGTACATAATATTTCCTTTTTGCATCATTCAACTTCTCACTAAAGAAAGCAACAATTTGCCTTCTTGACTCAACACAACTCCTATTGCACTACCACTTGCATCACATTCAACTTGAAATACCTACTGAAATCGGGTAAAGCCAACACATTTTATCAGCTCCATGTGTCCACTTGAATTCTCTTTTATCTCCTCTCATAGTCTTAGTAATAGCATTACAAATTGAACTGAAAATTTTGATGAACTTTCAGTAAAAACTTGCTAAACCACATGAAATGATCTTACCTCACTAGTATTTTCAAGTGTAGGCTAATTCAAAATAACTTCAACCTTTTCAAGATCTATTTTCAAACCACAAGCTAAAATCACAAATCCCAAATACACAATATCTTCTTTCATGGAGCGACACTTTTTCAAATTGATCGACAACTTTTCTTCTTTCAATCTCTGCAATACCTGTTTAATATGCAACAAATGTTCTTCTCTAGTTTTACTAAATATCAGAATGTCATCTAGATATACAATCATAAATTTACCCAAGAATTTCTTCAAAACCTCATTCATCAATCGCATAAAAGTACTCAGTGCATTAGTTAAACCAAAAGGCATAACCAACCACTCATACAAACCTTCTCTTGTTTTGAAACAGTCTTCCATTCATCACCTTCTCTAATTCTGATCTGATGATATCCACTTTTCAAATCAATTTTAGTAAAATACTTTGCTCCACTCAAACTATCTATTATGTCATCCATTCTCGGTATAGGAAACCTATATTTCATTGTTATCTTATTGATTGCTCTGGAATCAGTACACAATCGCCATTCTCCATTCTTCTTAGGTTCCAATACATCTAGTACTGTGCACAAGCTTAAACTTTCTTGGATCAAACCTTTCTACAACAATTCTTGGATTTGTCGGTTAAGTTCCTGATTCTTGGTAGGTGTTAATCGATGTGGTGCCTTGTTTGGTAAACTAACTCTAGGAATCAAATCCATACAATGATCAATGCTTCTCTTTAGTGATAAACCATCAGGTACGTTATCAGAAATGATCTCTCTGTACTTAGTGAGTATCTTATCAACCTCTTTAGGGATGCTATCCACTATTTTCTCACTTGGTTTGTTAGGAATCATAACAAAACACACATCATTCTTCTTCAAATCCTTAACAAACATTCTTCCTTCCATCAAACAAACTTTCATAGATGTACAAACATTACTAACATATTCTTCAATTAAAGGCAACAAGATTTGTCTTGTCCCATAAGCCCAAATAGTATATTTATGCAATCTTCCATCATATATAGCATGTCTATCATATTGCCAAGGTCTGTCCAATAGAATATGACAACAATCCATAAACATGATATCACATAACACTTTATCATAGTACTTTCCAATTTTCAAATTCACATAACATTGTTCACTTACCAATAGTGTATGTTCATCCTTGATCCATGAAATTTGATAAGGTTTCAGGTGTTTCAACCTTTCCAATTGCAACTTTGCAACCATTTCCTCATATGCCAAATTCTCTGAGCTTCCACTATCAATGATTACATTCCAAACTTCTTCATCAATTCTGCATCTGGTCTTGAACAAGCTTTTCCTTACCAGATCTTCCTTATTACTTTCACTCTAGAAAGTGCTCTCCTGACCATCAAGTTCTTTTCCTTCTCTGGTTCATTAGGTGAGTCTTCTTGCACAAAGCATTTCTACTATTACCGACCTTCTTACTTGCATGCATACACTCAAATGACCTATGTCCTTCTTCTCCACAATTGTAACAAGTTCCTCAGAATCCACCTCGGTAGTTACTGCCTCTTCCTCTAGAAGAACTTTCACCTTTCCACTCGGTCTTGTCTTTATCCAAATTTGTTTTGTCTTGATCAGATCTATTGTTTTCACCATAATATCTACCTCTTCCTCTAGGGAATCTACCACCTCTTCCTCTTTGTCTTTGCTCATGTCTTTTGTTCAATTTCTCCTCAGCTTTCAAGGCAAATTGATAAACTTCTTCAATACTTTCCAACTTAACCAAACTGATTTCCTCTTGAATAGAAACTCTTAACCCATTCAGGTACCTAGAAATTCTTTCCACTTCATCCTCAACATGTCTAGATCTGATATCTAATCTATAGAATTCCTCAGTATAGTCTTTTACCGAGCTATTTTTCTGCCTCAAAATTTGCATTTCCCTAACTAGGTTAATCTGATAATCACAAGGTAAGAACTTGCCTTTCAATTTATTTATCATCTTATTCCATGCCTTGATTTTGTTTTTGCCTTTCCTCTTTCTATCCAATTGTAGATGTTCCCATCATAAAGATGCATGACTCTTCAACTTTGTACCTGCAATCTTCACCTTCTTTTTCTCAGAGACATTTTCATATTTAAAATAATTTTCCATCTCAGTTATCCAATCCATCAACTCATCTGAATCCAATTTTCCACCATATTCAGGAGGATTGAAATGTGGTGTAGACTTCAAATTTGTCAATGTCTTCAAAAGTCTTTCTTCACCTTGATCCATCACAGGTGTAGGTTCTGCTTCACCTTGTTCATCTTCGACCTCTTCATCACTAACATCCTCAAGATGTCTTCCTGAGCGCTAGGTTGTCTCAACAACTTCTAACCTAGCAGTAATTTGTCTTAGCATGTCTGCCAATCTTGGATCTGCATCTCACCTCCCACGAGCCATCTTAAAACCCTATGTAATTGCAGGCCAGATCACAATCTATTACCCCACAAAAAATATCAAGTAGGGTTTACAAGAAGGAACCCTCAACCTAAATTTGCAAATCTAGATCTAGAACTCAACCTCGCTCTGATACCACCTGACGTAAGGCAGAGCGGGATGAGGGGCCAAAGGCACACCCTAATCACCACCTCCTTGCAAAAACACCACACAGAAAAATTGACACAACAAGGAGAGAGAGAGAGAATGTAGGGAAATCATATATTATCCTTCACTAGATTCATACATGTCGGGATGTAAGGCCTTCCCGGTTACGACCAATTTTCATAAGAATTCAATTACAACAGTCCTCCTACATGTGAGGATTCAACTTCTAGATCTTATCTCCTATCTTCTCACCGGTACCTAAAACTACAACATACTAATTTATTTATACAAGAGGCTATCGAAACAAGTCAGCCTTCAAATCCCTCATTAGAGAAAGAAATGACCAAATCTAGGTCCACACGCTTCCCAATGATCGATGTAAACATTAACTCCACGGCCAAAATTCAATGCACAAGTCAGCCTCAACAAAAATCCAAAATAAACCACTTGGTGAACAAGATTATTGAGCGATAGGAAATTAACTCAGTGAACTAACCGAGCCAACTCAGTGAACGAAAAAACCGAGTAGCAACCGAGCCCCGTCAGTGGAAACAGGAATACATCATTGAGAGCCCAAAAGCAACTACCGAGCACATCTAACAACTCTAACTTGTTTTTGGTGACACAGGATTGCCAAGAACCCAAGATGCTCCTACATCAGATTATTTATATAACATGTACTATAATATAAATTATAATTATTTAAATGAATATGTATAATTATAAAATAATAATAATTTAATAACTTTTTATTTAATATAATTGTGTTAGTAGTTCAAATAAAAAAAAAAAAATAAGAATACAAAATCATTCATTAAAATTTTAAAAAATATTTCATCCCACCTTCCAACGAAATCAGGATTGATAATATGGAAAAACAATAATTTTAAATTTAAAAGTTAAAGTCATTTTTTATACCGTACTAACAAATGTTGGAGGTACAGATGTATGGGGAGCAGGCATGGTATGGCATGACACAACTAAAAGTTTTAATTGACACTTAATTGAATTAAATGCATAAAATCTATTTTTTAAAGAATAATTTAATTTTCTATTATTTTTTTAATGAAAAAATAGAAAATTGAATATTTTTTTAAAAATTAGTTAAAATACAAATTAAAAAAAACTTTAGGTTTGTTGTAAAAAAAATTAATTCCTTGTACTGATTGGTTAAAACTAATTAAAAAAGAACGAAATGAATGCAATAGTATCCTGCATTGGCAGGACCTAAAACTAATAAATATTTAAGAACTTGATAAATTTTGAATGTCATGTTCTCCTCTATCAAACTCTAAGACAAATTGATTCAATGATATTAAATAAAAGATATAGATGACAAACAAGTGTTTGGTTGCTCCTTAAAGGATTATGCAATTAGTCATCTATATTAGCTTGAAAGAGACCTTTAACACAAGCACTATCCATAAATAAAAGGTTACAACTAATAAACTAGAGCATCTAAAGAAAAATAGTTCAATAAGAGCTTACAATACTCTATCATAACCTGAACTTTAATATATGTTGAAGTTGTTTTGAACATAATGTATCATAACTATGAAGTTGAAGCAGCTAGAACTTGATTCCAAGTGGTTGTTGGTCTTTAATTGGTCTTTGTAACCTTCCTACAAGTGTGATGCAGGGGCATTCTAGGGTACTCGATGAATCTGCATGGGAGGTGTATGTTTGGCTGGTGTTACTCAGTTGCAGCCTTGACCGATGGTCTCGGTCATTGAAGGAAGCTCGGTCACTGAAGGAACTCAATAACCTCTGGCGCTTGGTGAAAGTGTTACTCAATGATGTCTATGGTGCTCAGTCGACACTGGTGCTCGACGATGCTTGGCATGCTCAATTATCTCACTGTTGCTCGATAGTTCTGGTTTACCGACTAGAGTTCTTTATGATTTGTTAGTCTGACTTGGTGCATTTATTGTTGGTAGTTGTTGTTATAGGCCGACGTGTTGAATTAAATGTTTGTAAGGCTATTTTGATGTCGACTTGTATTGCATTTAATAATTGTTGGGGGAGTTAATGGTTTCATCCAGCTGACTTTTGGCTGATGATTAGTATTTATAGGATGTTTAGGGATGATAGAGGAATAAGAAGGAGATCAGTAGAAGTTCATGACTTGGAAGGCTTAGCGAATCAGATCTGAGGTTTTGAAAGCTGGAGTTGGTGAAGTTGTGGAAAAGATCTTGCATGATCTTGCAGATCAGATTGTTATCTGATATTTTGTAGTTGTAGAGCTAGTGGTTTGCACACTTGGAGACAAGGAGATTGCTTGGAGGCTTGCGAGCTCAAGTTTAGATTTGCCTTAGAGTTTCCATCAGTTACTGATTGTTTTAAGAGATGAACTAGCTGAGATTGTATTGGATTTGTGTGGATCTTGCAGAATTATTTCTGATTGTAATTGGCCCTAACCCAGAAGGCCTTACAGCCAGGCATGTTAATGAAAATCAGAAGTTAAACAATTACTTGTTGTGTTGTTGAGTATTCCACTGTGTTGTTCTGAAGTTGCAAGGTTTAGACTGTCCTTAATTGGATCCACCATCCTTGGCTGCGTCAAGTAGTATCAGAGCGAGGTTGATCTTGTGGAGCGAAGGTTGACCTAGCAAGGCTGATCTTGCGAAGTTGATCTGGTTTTTGAAGAGATCATATGATCTGGATTGCAGATCCAGAGCACTGAACTTATGGATCTTTCCCTAGTTGTTTGTTCAAGGTGGTAGATTGTGATCTCACTTGCATGCAACTTGGAGATTGCCACAAGGTGGTCAGTGAGGGTTTGTTGCAGAGGGTTTTTGCATATCTTTATGGATGCCTCCGAGAAGATTGGACCCTAGAGTTATTTTTTATCATTGTGATACTGTGGAATCCCAGATCACAGAGAAGGTGAAATCAGATTTTTGATCTGAGATGGAGTTGATGAAGAATGACATGGTTGCCGAGATCATGAGAGTTTTTGTTGGTATACCTTGGAATATTGGTACTAAAGATGGTTATGAGGAAGCTGCTGAAGACTTTGAACCTACTGGATCTCGTGGTGATGACTAGAGGGATAGATTTGGTGAAGACAGAATTAGTCGATTGCCTAGATCTGGAGCTTAGTTAAGTAGCAGTTACCGAATGGAAGTTTCTACTTTCTCTGGTACTTTGAAGCCCAAGAACTTAATTGATTGGATTGGTGAACTTGAAGATTTCTTTGAGCTAGAAGAAATTGAAGATCCTCTTCGGGTGATATTAGCACAGACAAAGTTGAAAGGACATGCTAGACTACAAAGAGATAGAGAAGATGAAGGTGAAATGAAGATCAATTAGTGGAGGTTGATGGTGACTAAGTTGAAAGCTAAGTTCATACCTTTTGACTATGAGCTTGACTTGTTTAAGAAGTTGCAGAATCTGAAATAGATGGATCTGTCTGTTGAAGATTATACCGAGGAGTTCTACAGACTTACTATTTGGTTTGGACACTGAGAGCTTGGTAAGGAAAAGGTATCTTGGTATGTGAATGGTTTAAGATTCAATATTTAGGATGAGCTTGGTATGCTGAAGATTGATTCTATTGAAGATGCTTATCAGTATGCTCTGAAGGCAGAAGATAAGTTGAAGAGGAAACACCACAGTAATCCCCGAGGGAAAGAAAATATTGATCACTCAGTGAAGGATAAACCGACTGATGCAAAAGATGAACAAAAACCTGTAGAACTGAAGAAGATAGGTAGAGTTATCTTTAAGGGTACTTTCTATAAATGTGGAGAGGAAGGACACCATTCTTTTGAGTGTACACAGAAGAAGCTTGGTGACTGATGAAATGCTGTGATGAATGAGAATGAACCTGAATCTGAGAACTTGTTGCTTCGGTGAACATTGCTCAGTACAAAGGAGGAACCTTGTCAGAGGAGTAATTTGTTTAGGACCCGATGCAAGTCTGGAGGTAAACTCTGTGATGTTGTTGTTGATAGTGGTAGTACTGATAACCTTGTTGCTGAGGACATGGTTCAGAAACTTGGGTTGAATAGAATGAAGCATCCTTGTCCTTATAGGATTGGCTGGTTACAAGATGTTCATGCTTTAGAAGTAAGAGAACAATGCTTTATTGATGTTCAGATTGGCTAGTATAAGGATCTTGTGTTATGTGACATTGTGAAGATGAATAGTTGTGATATATTGCTCGATAGACCTTAGCAATATGATTGTAGAGCTATGTATAACTGTGTCAGAAATGTGTTTACTATTGAGAAGGATGACATGAAGTTTTCCCTGATGCCTTTGATGGATACAACGCTCGGTAGGAGAAGCTTGAGTATTGGTAGCCGAGTTGAGTTGGTGGATCCAGAGAAAATGAATGATCAGTATGGAGAACCGACCTATGTGTTGTCAAGGATAGACTTGAAGAGACAGAGAAAAATGAAGTGGAAGAGTATTCAAGCTGAAAAGGTGGAGGACTTGTATGTGAAGAACCAGTTCGGGGTTTATGTGTTGAATCTCAGAAGATGTTCTTCTCACATATGAACATCTTTTCAAACCTGGGGTGTCTGATGTAGGGGCATTCTAGGGTACTCGGTGAATCTGCATGGGAGGTGTATGTTTGGCCGGTGTTACTCAGTTGCAGCCTTGACCGACGGTCTCGGTCATTGAAGGAACTCGGTAACCTCTGGCACTCAGTGAAAGTGTTACTCGGTGATGTCTGTGGTGCTCGGTTGACACTGGTGCTTGGTGATACCTGGCATGCTTGGTTATCTCACTGTTGCTCGGTAGTTTTGGTTTACCGACTAGAGTTTTGTGTGATTTGTTGGGCCAACTTGGTGCATTTATTGTTGGTAGTTGTTGTTACAGGCTGACATGTTGAATTAAATGTTTGTAAGGCTATTTTGATGCTGACTTGTATTGCATTTAATAATTGTCAGGGGAGTTAATGGTTTCATCCAGCCGACTTGTGGCTGATGATTAGTATTTATAGGATGTTTAGGGATGATAGAGAGATAAGAAGGAGATCAGTAGAAGTTCATGACTCAGAAGGCTTAGCGAATCAGATTTGAGGTTTTGAAAGTTGGAGTTGGTGAAGTTGTGGAAAAGATCTTGCATGATCTTGCAGATCAGATTGTTATCTGATAGTTTGTAGTTTCAAAGCTAGTGGTTTGCACACTTGGAGACAAGGAGATTGCTTGGAGGCTTGCGAGCTCAAGTTTAGATCTACCTTAGAGTTTCCATCAATTACTGATTGTTTTAGGAGTTGAACTAGCTGAGATTGTATTGGATATGTGTGGATCTTGCAGAATTGTTTCTGATTGTAATTGGCCCTAACCCGGAAGGCCTTAAAGTCAGGTATGTTAATGAAAATCAAAAGCTAAACAATTATTTGTTGTTGTGTTGTTGAGTATTCTGTTGTGTTGTAATGAAGATGCAAGGTTTGGACTGTCCTTAATTGGATCCACCATCCTTGGCAGCGTCAAAGTGAGAGCACAAAAACCTAGATAAGTATCATAGCCAATCCTTGTATTATGTTCACGGTTTGGATTTTCATAATTGGTTTATTGGATGTAATTTTGTGACAACGGTTCTCTAACTGATGGCAGTCTATGTTGCCCTCCATTATATTATTTCTTGAGTTATTTCAAGATGATACAACTCCCTTGGTGTTCTTAATCAAACTATTGAATTTTCTCCCTCCTAGTTATGTGGTACAGTAAAACCTCAACATATTTCTAGACTCCTAATAGCCTATGCAGCTCTTTGTTATGATACCTGATTTTAAATTATTTAATAGAGAGCTTTCTAAAAAGCTACGCCATCACATTGTAATAAATATGAAGTAAATTTTGGGCCAAGTGTCTTTTAGTTGTCTTGTGGACATGCATGGAGAGCCAAGTGCCATATAGTAAATAATATTTTTAAAGAGAGTCAGTACGCACATTATCATTCTCAAGTAAGAAGTCCAAGAAAATATGTCTACATAAATATCCAATGAGTTAAAAACTCTAATTTGGTGGGGAAAGGTTTAAGGAGATGATGATTTCAATCATTTTTATTATTATATTTCTCATCTTGCCTTTCCTTGCATTCTTCACAACTTTAATTCGATAGAAATGGTCATAATTTTCTCACAAAACTTAAATATTTAATGTGCT
This sequence comes from Chamaecyparis obtusa, assembly GCA_027943335.1. Taxonomy (NCBI): domain Eukaryota; kingdom Viridiplantae; phylum Streptophyta; class Pinopsida; order Cupressales; family Cupressaceae; genus Chamaecyparis; species Chamaecyparis obtusa. Next base: position 440,226 of record BSBK01008697.1, read on the forward strand.
CTCATGACCATGATTAATAAAATATATTTGATGAGATCTTGGGATGACAATGTTTTAGTTGAATTATTTAATTTAATTTCACTTAGGATTATTAATCCCACTTAGTCATACATTTCTATTTGACACTTGTTTACACAAGTTGTCATTGTTTAGGAAATGTTTAAAGAGGTGTCTAGAGAGGTGTTGATTCCATTTGGACACCTCATCCTAGGTTTGTGGGAGGAAACTCGCCACCACTCATTGAGTGTTGGAGTCAAATTCTAATTTGGCCCAATCACTCACATCTATATGTACTTACTTCTCTAATAAATGAAATGGTTGACTTTGTTCATTGTGTTATTGTGCTTCATTTTAGCTCTTAGATCTTGTTGGTTTTTACATGGTAACAAAGTAGAGAGATACTTTGAAGTCTATTTTTTGCAAGTTGGAAGGTTATGCCATTGTAGTGCATTTATGGGCGGTGTGGTCGGCATCCGTCAGTGGTCTTCTCCCATGGCGTATGCAGTTGCATTGTGACCTATTGGCGAACCTCGTTGTGCGTCAAGCTTTGGACTTTCACCTCATGCGGTGGTCAGGGTCATCAAGAATGCCCAGGAGTGGTGTGTGTGTGTGTGTGTGTTATTCAGGAATTGTGGTCTTCTCTAGTACGCCTTTTTGAGGCCTTCTCAACGACCTAAGTACTAGGCAATTTTTGGGTCAAAAGGTAGGCGAATATTAGGTCAAAAGCCAATAGGTCTATCATAGAGCAACCCTCCTATGGATATTGGGTCAAAAGCAAACAAGTCTATCATAGAGCAGCCCTTCTATGAATATTGGGTCAAAATATTTAAATAAGACTTTTTAATTAAAAAGCATGTGATGGCCCTTAATCTTTATGTAGTCTTTTATGTCACTATTCATGTCAAAAAGCGATTTTCACTTGCACTTTTTTAAGAGTCTAGCCTTTGGTCATATGGATTTTTAGCCCCTAGTTCTTTCCAACCCTAGGGGGCTTAGCTTTGTTCCCTATGTCTCTCACAAATAATCCCTTCCATTTGAGTATTTTGCTTAATTCTCCTAATTAATGGAACATCAAATGTAGATATTGTGGAAAGCATAGGCATACAATAAAAGAATGTTGGTTTTGTCAAATTGAGAAAATGTACCAAACTATTCTCAATCATGGTATTGCCTTACTTGATTCTCCAACTCATACAAAAGCACCATCCACTCTCTTGGCCATCTAGTGGGACACCATCACTTGTTGCTACATTTGAATATGTTATTCACTCATTCAATAGTTCCATCGATTCTTTGCATTAGGTATTTGTTATTGTCATAACATATCCACCACATTAGGATGCATATCTACCAAACATAGCATCTTTGTTTGTAGAATCCCATCTTGAAGATTTAGATGACAATATTAAAGACATTCATCTTCTATTTGGTGATGAATTTTATGAAGTTGCATCACCATTTCCATATTTGGACATTGCTCTTACCCCACCTACATCAGCTCGTATTGTGATAGATTGTGTATACATTCATGAGTTCCAATATCCACCTCAATTGTCTTCATCTACAACAGTATTAGATTCTCATCGATCTAGACACATGACCATACATCCATGGTCGGGTTGTTCGAGAATCTTTCATGGTACATGATCAGTCACACATCAATATTGTATTGGATATCTTTGAACATCATTCAAAGGCATCGATGACATCATTTCAGTCTTTGGGTTATGTGCATCATTTAGAGACATTAATCTTGCTTCCTACATATTGCTATCCAGAATGGGGAGTAATCTTGCACACATTTAATATGGTGTTGTTTCTTCCCAATGGGAGGAATGTTGTTCAACATTCATGGATCATCTTTAGCATCCATTGTTGAGCATCTATTGGCACTACATGGAGTTCAATCACTCTTCTTCTTCTTCACTTGTACATGCCATTGCATCTTATCTCTTTTTGGAGGGAGGTTTTGTTCCCATTGGGATTTCCTCATTTCTCCTTGCTTATGAGAGATTTCATTGTACATGGGTACCTCACTAGGCTAGTAGTTGGGACTCATTTGTTAGCTTGTCCTCAAAAGTTATGCTTAAGGGGGGTTGTTAGTGTAATTATTTAATTTAATTTCGATTAGGCTTATTAATCCTACCTAGTCATACATGTCCATTTGACAGTTATCTACACAAGTTGTCATTGTTTATGAGATGTTTAAAGAGGTGTATTTCGACACCTCATCCTAGGTTCATGGGAGGCAACTCACCAACTCTCATTGATTTTTGGAGCCAATTGCTCACATCGATATGTACTTACTTCTCAAATCAATG
>BSBK01008698.1:0-82500 GCA_027943335.1 Chamaecyparis obtusa
CACTCATTTTGTTTTGTTGATGAATTGTACTTCAAATTTAGTTTCAAAAGAGAAGAGATAACATAGGGGTAACTCAAAAAATATTTGAAATTCAGTCATTTGAAGAGCACAATTAAATATACTATAGATTGTACTCCAAACATAATTCAAACCTGCATAATTTTTAGACAAACTAAACTCGTCTATTCAAAAATGTCTTTAGTCAAAGTACGGATATACTCATCATAGAAATTTCATCACCAAATACTCCTACTTGAAAGCAAAATACATGGTTAAGACTACATTCAAAAATAGAATGACAAATTCCCCAACAATTTAAAAACTTACATTTAAAATGGTTTTGCAAAAACAAGCATGCCTTACACACCATGTCTACAGATCAAACACAAGATGCAATAAGCGTGACCAATAATGGACAACTCAAATTGTAGACATGGCTGCAGAACTCACCACAAATGCAATAAGTATACTCCATAGTGGACAATTGCTTCATGAACCGATTGTACATATAGTAGCTATATCTAAGTTTGGAGATAAGAATGACTATGACAAATGATACAAACTATATCTATCTGATGGAGTGCATAGCCAAAGAGCATCATTACCTACAAGGTACAATCATTTTGTAATCACAAAAGATATAGTTGTTGGAATGCTAATTCGATTGACAAAGTACCAGTAGCCCAAAGCTAAGTACATACTAGTTAGTACAACCAAATATTAAACTCTTTAATAATACCTTGTTTCATCAATTTCTAAGTATTTAAACTATTTCATACTAATAAGTACATTTTTGAAAACTATATAGGTGGATTATCATTGGTAATCTTGAGATCATATTTATTAAGCAACACATATTTGGCAAGCCACTTCCTATTGAACCTAAGCAGACTGACTGTACAAAAGAAAACATGGATGAGCCTTTACCCATTGTTTCTCAATTTAGCAATACTATACCACTGTAGCCTTCAGCTCGCCAAAGGCTACTATTTGGTATAGAATCTCCAATAACAAAGTTAGAATCACCTACCACAATCACACCTATTAAGGACTTGAATCCATATCAGCCAAGGTGGACCATAAAATCCTATGTTACAATGAAGAATGAAATAAAATAGTACACAAACCATAAAGGTATCTATTTAGCTTTAGCATAATAGATACATAAGGAATTGAAACAAGAGTCACATGTTTCAATGATGCAGCCAATGTTCACTGCAACAATATAGAGATGGGTGCAATATATAAACTTTCAGGAGGAGCAATAAAGACAACGAATACAAAATATAACAAATTGAATAGTGGGTTAGAAATTTCTCTAGCTACTGAATCAAAAGTCACCCATTGTGAAGATGACTTGTTAATTCCAAAGCACCACTACACCTTCACACCTATCAATGAAATAGTGGGAAAGACCAACAACACAAATATTGATACAATTGGAATTATTATATCTGTCAGCTCAATATCAACAATAACGAGACAAGATGTCATTGAAGTTCCATGACATACAATAACATTGTTAGATATGTCTGAGAAATGTATAGATATCACTCTTTGGCGCCCAATAGCAAGAAAGGTAGGTAGTCAGATAGAACAGAAGAACCAAAGCCAAGAACCAATTGTCCTCGCAGCTAAAAATTATCATGTTTCTGAATACAATGGAAAGGTGCTCAACACATCAAATACTACTAACCTGGCAATAGACCCAGAAATGCAAGAGACATCAGATTTGAAAAAATGGTTCAAAGAAACAAGATCAAATTTCCAATCAACTACAACAAGGCTAAATGTAACACCTACAACTGCTCCATGAATGACCATTTTAGATATTCAAGAAAAGACTTCAATTGCAACTAAATCCCTCCAATGTACATTAAGAGAAACAACCTTATTCATCAAAAAAGGTGATATTTTCTATCCGACATGCCCCACTCAGTTAGGTGGATGAGAATGCAAAAAGACCTTGACTCAAGATTAAAAAAAAATGTAACTGGTTTTGTTCAAAGTGAAATGTAACTCCAGCCAAGTGTAATTACAGTTATTTACTACAAATAAAGTTGCAGGATCATACATCCATAATGTGAGCTATTGCATTCAATGAAGGGGCAACACAAATTATTAAAATGTTTGCAAAAGATTTGTACTCCTTACAATTTGCCCATGATGCAGAGAAAGATAATGAACAAATCATAACAGATGTAATCAATAGGGAATATGTTTTTCAACTTAGCATGCAAGAAAGAGATGTACAACAATTTATCTCGAGTAAAGGCAATCATAATAGGGATCCAACAAGTAGACTTCATTGTTGAAAGTAGTATTCTACTTTCCAAACTCTATGAGATGTCTGGCAATACAATCACTTTTCCATGATGGAAAATTCCTATGTAAACACACATAGTACTACCCACTCTACTACAGTGAATAGATATACCTTCCATGTACAATATTCTACATCAAATCTTCTCAATGTAAATAATATATTCAGCTCTGTTGTACATTCTATCTTTCTACGTCAAAACTGTCCTCCCAACTCCATGTAACTCATTTTGTGGTGATTAGAATAAAATGTGAATTTGTATACAACAATTGCACAAATATGTTTACTCTAAAGTTCACCTCAATTTCATGTTTTTGTACAATTTTTATAAAAGTAGAGTTGAGAACATGAATACAGAGGTAGAACTTATTTAGAATATTGCAGGTGTATTGTAGGTCATATCGACATTACAACATTGCCTTAAAACCATAAAGGTAACAATACGTTTCTAAAATTTCCCAACTTATTATGTAATAACTATTCAATGACATGTAATATTTTTGCAGAAATGGCCATTAGAATGTAGAATGTACAACATGTAACAAGTTCAATATAGGTAACATTAAACATTCTTTCATATTTTATATTATTCAATTTAAATTACATGCCTTTATAAAATTACATTCTTCCTCTAATGCATGCCCACCTTGTAATTAAACCTCACTTTAATATGTATACTCATTCACATGTTTTCCAATGTTTTAACTAACAAAACAAATTATCATACTTATAGATTGCAACCTATGGAAACTCTAATCGAAAACCATGTTGCAGATACTCCATTTTTTGAGCTTCAGCAACAACAAAATAGAAAAATAAATCAAGAATACTATACCCATAATAAAGAGGTAATAGCTGCCCGAAGAAGAGCTAAAAGATTAGAGCAAGTTCCAATTCTGTAACAACAAATACAAGCATAGATAGAGGAGCACCCATTTCAAACTGAACAAACTCAATTACAAGAACAAAGGAACAAATGACAAAGAATAGTCCAAATAAATGACTACACAATGGTGAGCAAACAATTCCGCCAAAGGATTGATGCATTATCCAACTTACAAACATGAACTATATGAAAAGAATATTACCCAAGCATGCACTTCTAATCATCAAATACAATACCGACATGCAAAAGATGCTTCCACGAGAAAGGAATACATTGATTCTCATCGTACAACAACATGGACCCAGGAGAACAACCTATTATACTCAAAAGACTGAGCCAGGTGGAAGAAATGCTTATCGCCAGAATCAATCCAATATTGCAAGTAACTCAAAACTTTGGAGGCTAATATAAATATGGGGGTCACACGATAAGCTTTGCACAAGACATAAACAACATTGCAAACAAGATTCCATGTAGAATACAAGAACTAGATATACTCATAGTTCAAAAATTGTATACAACAGGTCAGTACTACGATTGTTATGTAAGTAGGAGAAACATTATAGATGCATTGCAATACAAAATAAAACATGATCCATAGTACAAGGACATCATTATTCATGATGAGTATCTAGCAGAGATCCCTGAAATAAGAGCATATATTTCAAGTATGCTCAAAAGCATTGAAACAAATGAAGAAATGACAATGCCAAATAATGAAATGGACGTTGATGAAGACCCTAATGAAAACAACACAATATACACATCGTCATTTATGACTAGACAACCAAAAATAGCTCGTGAGCTACAAATTATTAAGCAAAAACTACAACTTCAAGACAACACACACGACATTATCAATTGGCCAGAGATAGAGTCATCTCCTATAAATGAATACAACACCAAGGGTTTACTTGATATGGTGTTTCCCACTCTCTTCCCAAATGGATCTGCACAACACCTACAACCTCAACTAAGATAAGTGCACATACATGAGTTTTCACTACACTTAATGAGGTGTTAGCTTGTGGTTACTGATCAGGAAAGTACTATACACTTTTCATTCATTCGTACTGGTATTCTTGATCAGGAAAGTACTATCCAAAAAAGTACTGTATACTTCTCGTCAAGCATTTTTGAGTTGACACATCAAACATTTCCCTAGGTTGACTCGTCAAGCCTTTTTCTTAGGTTGACTCGTCAAGTATTTTATGGTTAACTTGTTAACCGACATAAGCCTTGTTATATTGGCTTAGGGTTAGAGATTTCATGAATGATGTATGATTTTAGTACTTGCGGTGGAACTGAGTTGTAAGGGATTATGGATTGTAATCAGGTTGTAATCATTGGATAATAAAATATTCGACCCATTGTTGGTGGACATAGCCTAGGGATTGGGTGAACCACTTTAAATCTTTGTGTCTTGTGTTCTCTTCTGTGTGGTTTATTGTTTTCTGATATTGGTTATATTTGCATGTATTTTTTATTTCTGCCTTGTTAATCCTAACATGAGGTTCCATGACAACAGGTGCGGAAGGCATCCCCACTTTCCATATTTCATCTTCAATCTAATGGCCAGACATCGTAGCCAAGCATTTGCAGTAATATTCATCAAGAGAAATGCAGAAGAAAACATACCTGCCACTATAGAAAACCTTCATGCACACCTTAGAAATTTTCCAGAGAACCAACTTGCAGAGGAACTCATGCACTTTGGATCTTCTATGCGAGGTACAAGACCATATTGGAATAAGAAACGTGCAGAGTTGACAGACATGATCAACCAAATAGGATCACCTACTCTTTTCTTCACATTGAGTGCAACAGATACTAAATGGCCAGATTTATATAAATTGTTGTCAAATGACACTGCCCCTAGATTTCTATCAAATAGATAGGGCATGAAGAACATAATGAAGAACCATCATACCGTAGCATTTTACTTGCATCAGTGGTTTACAATATTTCATAAAGGAGTCCTTGAAAAACTCCTGCATGCATAAAACTATTGGTATAGAACAAAATGACAACATAGGGGTACTGCACATGTACATGGGGTTATTTGGATTAAAAATGTACCTGATATGGATAAACTAGATTGGAAAAATGTTGTAAAACTTGAAAGTGCATGAATGTTTTTTGACAAATATGTTACCGCTTGGAACCCTCATGAGGAATTGCACAGAGACAACACAATGTTTTGCTCTCCACTAGATAATCCATGCTTTCTCGACACTAATGAAATATCCACTACTGAGCCCACTCATGACTATGAAGAATTAATTAACTAGGTCCAACGACATAGAAAATGTAGAGAATGTACATGCCTAAGAAAGAAGGGTCAAAATTTGAATGTCGATACAAAGATCCATGGAAAGAATATAACAAATCCACTATTTCATGTGATGAGAATGGGAAAAAAAAATGAACCTGCAAGAAATGATGACATGCTTAACATACACAATCAATAAATGTTGTCAATCTAGAGAGCCAACATAGATTGCCAACCAATTATCTCACAAGAAGTTATCCTCAAATACATTACAAAATATGCATCAAAAGTAGAACGAACATCAGAGACTTACAGAAATAAGTTAAAAAGAATATGTACATCACAATCAGATAGCCTAGCTCTAACAACATACACAAAATTCATGATGGAGATTGTAGCTAAGTGTGACATAGGAGCACAAGAAACATGTCACATGCTTCAAAAATTGCCTCTTGTTGTTTGCAATCGTCCTTTCACATCTTTGAATGTTGGATGGAAAATGTTTCAACAACTAACAAACACATCAAGCACAGACCAAATACAATCTACCTACTTGCAGGCATACATTCAAAGACCTCCACAACTTGACACAATAACACTTCTTGAATCAGCACGATCTTACACCTACTCTACAAACCGTAGACATTGCAAATGGAAAGAAAGAAAAGTGCAAGTTGTTGTCAATGTTTACCCAAAATTCTACAACATTCCACATGGTGACTCAGACCAATTTGAAATATTCTTCTGGACAGAGCTCCTCCTATACAAAGATTTCTGTGATATAGAAAATGACATTGAACTCACTAAAGATTCAATAATTGCAAATTGGAACATTATGAATGCAATAGGATATGACGTTTGGCATGTGAAACGCATTAACCCAAAAGAAGAAAATGAAGTAGAAGAAGAAGAAGACGAAGAGGAGGAGGAGAACAATTACACAAACATGGAACAAATAACACAGATAAATGAATGACAATTATTATCACAAACGGGCCCTTCAAATAATATTGCTTTTGATGAACTTGAAATGCTTGGCAAACGTGACTTCGGCAACAACAAAAAATGGGATCAAATTAACATACCTCAACATCTACATGAAATTGTAACACAATTAATAAATACAAAAAAACAAATTGCACAAGGTGAGAACATTCTATCAAATGTAAATATTATGAGCTATACATTATCAATAGACCAAGAGGCAGCTCTCACGATAATTAAAAACCACAACAAAAGTGTATCTTCCAAATCACTCTATATGATCATTCAAGGCACAACTGGTACAAGAAAATCATACTTGATCACTTGCATAAGAAATCTACTAAATGGTAATAACCAATGACAACAAAAGAAGTTCCTCACACTAGCTCCTACACGGGTTGTAGCATTCAACATACATGCATCAACTATACACTCCATGCTCAGAATTCCTATTAAACAAATGCAAAAACTATAAGGCCATACATTGAAAACATTCCAAGAGGATTTAAAGGAAATAAGATACATTCTTATTGATGAATTAAGCTTCATAGGCCCAAAGCTACTACTCAAAATAGATAGTAGACTACAACAAGCATTTCCTCAGAATCAACAATTATGATTTGGTGGACTTTCCATAATCCTGGTGGGTGACCTTGCCCAACTACCCCTAGTCATGGACAAGCCAATCTATACATCACATTCTACCACAAGAACATTGTGGCATTAGTTCACAACAGTCATCACATTACAGACAATGTTCCACCAACAAGGTGACAATACAATACAAGTACAATTTCATCAACTGCTACACAACATACAAAATGCAAAACCAACACAAGAAGATTAGGAGCTCCTCAATGCACGCACATACAAACAACTTACATCAAATGAGAAGGAAGAATTTCACAAATCAATCCACCTATTTGCCACAAATGATCTAGTCAAACTACATAAAAAAATAATGTTGAAACTATTGAACTGTCCAATTGCAATAAGTGTAGCAAAAATAACCAGAAGAAACACAGAATATGCAGCTACTGATGAACAACTTGAAAAAGAAATTCTACTATGCAGAGGCCAATGCATCATGCTAACAACAAACATATGGACAAAAGAAAGACTTGTAAATGGAGCTCTCAAAAAAAAAATTGATATTGTCTACAGCATCGGAACCAAACCCCCTAATATTCTGATGTACATTACAACAAGGATCGATAATTATAATGGGCTACCATGGAATGCAAATGATCCTAAACTAATACCAATAATTCCTCTCTCATAGGGAATGCGAAGGCAGATGCCAATAATAATGGCATGGGCTTTAACCATTCACAAATCCCAAGGCCTTACACTAGTAAAAAAAGAAATAATCGACATTGGCAAAATAGAAAGGCAAGGGCTAACATTTACAGCAATTTCCAAAGTCAAATCATTAAACGACCTTCGCATTCAGCTAAATTTCTCATTCGAAAGATACTCTAAAATGCAAAATAATTCATACACAATCATAAGGAAAAAAGAAGAAGGTCGATTAGACCAGCTGGCTCTTTCAACAATCAAGGTATGCAACACTTAACAATAGTTTCTAGCCTTCAAATTGTAAGTGTCAAAGTCCAACACCATGGCTTCCTACCTTTCTAACATACAATCAAATGCAATGACTTGTCCACAGGATTCAAATTGAACACGTTAACATCTACAAGATGTGATAATTGTTGCTTCTATTTGATTCTATATGTTGTACAAGGTATTTGGTATCTGATTCCAAAAAGCCATATGACATGGAAAAAAAATCTACATAGGAAAGGTATCACATGTTTTATTTGATTTTCAATGATTGACCTTGCTGAACAGTGTGGGTATTGAAGTGTGGGTAGAAGAGACTCACGGTTGCATGTTTCCTTTTTAACTTTATCAGTAATTTCTTCATTTATTAAGTTTTTGTATCAATTTTTGTAGTTGGGAATGTCAAGTACAGTATAGAAAGTGTGTGGACAACCCTATGGTGCCAAATAGTACAAAATGATGGGAGTCATCTTGCAAAGAGCCATCACTATAATGCTTACAACCGCAGTACTTATATCTTTTGCCTATTCGTTTGCAAATCCTATATTGGTGGCAATAGGCCAGAGCAAAGAAATCATTGCAGCAAGACCCATTTTTGCACTATTCTTACTTCAACTTAAATGTAGCTTATTCTTTAATGCTAACATATGCTTTAAATTGTTGGATATTTGCCAGCAAACAAGATTGATGACTGTATGTTTGTCATTAATGACAACATATGGTAAGTAGCATGTGTGGAAGCCTGATGAAGAGATCTTTGATCATATGTTGCATGGATATGTTATCAGCATTATATCATGGATGCAGAGGTTGATTATGAGAATAGACTATTGTGTAGCAATTTATGTCAACAGTGTTCCTAACAGAGTTACAGACAGAGATCAGTATGAGATTCATAGTATGATTATCATGGAGCCTTGTGTGTTTATATGTATGTTATAAACATATGTATGAAGCTATGTTCATGGACACAAAGTCTGATATGTAGTAGAAGTTAAGTTATGTTGTTCATAGTTGACAGTCATAGTTTCCTAAGTTTATCCAAAAGAGCCGACAAAGATTATATTGGTAAAGTAGTTACACCTATCATTTTGGTATGCGCACTTGGATCAGTGTTAGTTGGAGAGTTAAGAATGTTTGGTTAAGATTACATGACGTAATTCAACATGAGGAGAAAGTATCAGTTAATTTGGTGGAGCTGATAGTGTGAAGTAATGTGTTCACTCATATTGAGTTGGATAGGTCCCAGTTTGTGTTGCATGCTTAGTAGAGTCAACAAAGATGTTATTGAAGAGTTTTATTTTTTCTCTAATATGATTTCAAGATGGTTCTAACAGGCCAACTTTATTATATCATTTAGAGGAAAGATACTTATAGGAAATCATTTGTGATTGCTAGGTATGGCTAAGAGTTGAAAGAAGAGAGTAGAGCAGAGAGTGCGAAGTGTTGAGCCATCAATAGAAGGTCTATGTGACATAGTAGAGAGTTCATGCTATTCATTGGAACTGATCAAGACTGCAGGTCTACGTGCAGTTCACCAAGATCCAGATATAGTGTGTATTTTTTAAACAAAAGGTTGCAGCCTTCACCCCTTTGAGTAGTGTGGTCTCGGACAGTGTGTCCTCACCCCTAACAGGGTTAATTATAAAAGACTCCTAACAAGGTCCGACCCTTGACCAGGTCACTGTACTTATTGTATGGTAAAGATCAACTCCTAACAGGGTTGTAAGATCTTCTAATAGGGATCATAATAAACTAGTGTAGTTCTTAGTGGGTGTCAATTCCCTCTGGGGTTTTTACCTATTTGGGTTTCCCTGTAACCAAAATTGTGGTGTTGTGTTAAGTTTTCTTTCATTTTGTTTATGCTTAATTTTGTTATATACTTAATTGGATAAAGAATTGAATCTTGTAGATAACTGATTCACGCCGCCCCCCTCTCAGTTATCTCTTGGGACTATTCCTAACAATTGGTATTAGAGCCAAGTATCTCAGAGATAAATTTTAATAGCTTGAGGTTGATCAAATGGCATTCTTTAGAAAAGAAAGTCCTAAGTTTGATGGAGAGAATTATCTTGACTGGAAGAACAAGATGATGACACATTTGCAGTGCATTGCCTTTGAGATTTTTGAGGTAGCTACTAAAGAAACTAAGATTCCTTCTTTATCAAATCTTGCTAAGGAAGATGCAACTCTTAAGAAAAAGGAGTTGTTCACTTCAAATTCTATTGCCAAAGAATCCCTCATCAGCGCCTTGTCTGACAATGAATTTCCAAAAATCAAGAAGCTAGATAAAGCCTACAAGATTTGGAAGTATCTAGAAGACATGTTTGAAGGAGACATCCAAGCCAAGAATGTGCACAGAAAAACATGGAAGAAAAAGTATAATACATTGGAGATGGTACCTGAAGAGAGCATTAGATCCTATAATCAAAGGATTAATGAAGCAGTTTCAGGAATCAGAAACAATGGTGGAGAGATTTCTGAAGAAGACATCATGGATAAGTTGATGACTACTTTGACACTAGAATATGAGAAAAAGATAAACATCTTGGAAGAGACTATACCATTCTCAAAAGAATTTAGGAGAGAGACCTTAACCAGTAAGATTTCAGCCTTTGAGATATCAAGTTTGAAGACAGAGCCTAAAAGTGAAAAAGTCTTCAAAGCTTCAGTCCATGGTAAGAAATCCTTGAACACCTCTGGTAATTTTGATGATGATGATGAAGAAAAAACACTAGATGATTTATTTTCTATGATTGCTAAAGAGAAAAGAAAGGAAAAGGAAAGTATGAAGGTCAATTACCATTCAAATGATTTTCATGTAATAAGATTGGTCACTTTGCATCTAAGTGTCCTACAAGAGTTAAGAAGTTCAAAAACAACTACAAGCCTAAGTATACAAAGGAATGTTACTATGCTAGAGATGGAGTATCAGATGAAGAATCAATAGAGGATGAAATTGGATTCATTTCTCTTGAAGATGAAAAGAATGCACAAGAGTTGGCACTAATTTCACAAGCTGACATCAAGATAGATTGGATCACTAATAGTGGTTTCTCACATCACATGACAGGAGACAAGGATAGATTTGTACATCTAGATAGGTACAAAGGAGGCATGGTTAGATTTGGTGACAACACTCCTAAACCTATCATAGGTAGAGGAGCCATCACCTTGGATAGAAAGAATATCATTGATGATGTTCTTTATGTTTATGGTTTACCACATATCCTATTGAGTGTTGGACAGTTGCTTGACAAAGGTTACCGGTTGGAGCTCAAAGATAACAAATGCATCATTAATAACAAAGAAGGAGAAATGATTACATCAGGATCAAAGACTAAAGGTAATGTTTTTTAGCTTAATCTAGAAGCAAGTTGTTTTGTTGCTAAAGTAGATGATAGTTGGCTATGGCACAAAAGACTATGTCATATCAATTTTGATAACATAGTAAAGATAAGTAATGTAAAGGTAGTAAGAGATCTTCCTAGCATTACAAAACTAGTAGACTCAATATGTAGGGAATGTGTGATGGGAAAACATGTAAGGAATTCATTCAGAAGAAAGCATAATTTGGTAGAGAACAAGTTGGATCTGATACATACAGACATATGTGGACCAACTCAACCAAGATCATACTATGGTGAAAGGTATTTCATTTTTTTTGTTGACGATTATTCTAGAATGATGTGGGTTGCGTTCTTAAAGGATAAATCAGAAGCATTTGACAAATTTAAAGTATTCAAAGCTAAGGTTGATAATGAGTCTAGATTAAAGATAAAGTGTCTTCTAAGATCAGATAGAGGGGGAGAATTCACCTCTGATAGATTTTATGAGTATTGCGAAGAACATGGGATAAAGAGATAGCTAAGTGCTCCTAGAACCCCTTAGCATAATGGAATTGCAGAGAAAAGGAATAGGATCATTCCTGACATGGGGAGCACCATCATGATTGAAGGAAAGGTCGCACACACCTATTGGAGAGATGTGGTCAATACTGTAGTCTACACTATCAATAAAATTCAATTAAGGCCAGGCGTAGACAAGACACCTTATGAGCTATGGTTTGGGGATGTACCTATAGTCAAATACTTTAGAATATTTGGAAGCAAGTGCTACATCAAGAGAGATGAAGCAATTGGCAAGTTTGATGCAAGAAGTGATGAAGTTATTTTTCTTGGTTACTCTACCAAAAGCAAAGCTTGTAGATGTTTTAACTTGAGATTAAAGAAGATCATTGAAAGTGCTCATGTTGAGATTGATGAAAATTTTATGATTCAAGAAAGATATCATGATTATGTACCTATGATTGAAGAAGAACCTAGACCTACCACTAGAGAAACAGGTGTTGATGAAATATTTGACAACATTGATGTGTTATTCAATGACCTTGAAACAAGTGAAGAAGAATCTCAGAAGTGTGATGAGAAAGTCACTCCTAATGTTCCTAAATTCACATCTAGATATCATTCAAAGAAAGACATCATTGGAGATCAAAGTAGTAAATTCATGACAAGATCAAAAGCAAAAAGTTACACAACAAATGAAGAGGTATGTTTACTATCACAGATTGAACCCTTAAGTGTTGAAGATGCATGCAATGATTTAGATTGGCATGAAGCAAAGAAAGAAGAGCTAGATTAGATTATTAAGAATGATACATGGGAATTGGTCCCTAGGCCTAGTGATAAGAATGTGATTGGAACCAAGTGGATATTCAGAAATAAGATGAATGAAAATGGAATAGTAGTAAGAAACTAAGCTAGATTAGTATGTAAAGGGTATGCGCAAAGAGAAGGAATTGATTATTCATATACATTTGACCCTGTAAGTAGATTGGAAGCCATAAAGTTGTTTCTAGCTTATGCTACATTCAAGAACTTTAAGGTATACCAGATGGATGTTAAGTCAACATTCTTGAATGGAGAGTTGAAGGAAGAAGTATACATTGAGCAACCAGAAGGATTTACTTTATTAGATAGACCTGATATGGTATGCAGATTGAAGAAAGCCCTCTATGGACTTAAGCAAGCCCCTAGAGCATGGTATGAAAGACTTGATGGTTACTTGACTAAGATTGAATTTAAGAAAGGAGCAACAGATTGTAACCTATTCATAAGAGAGACATCTGATGGACTATTGTTAGTTGCTATATTTGTTGATGACATTATATTTGGTGGTAATGATAAGCTTAGTGTAGAATTTGCTAAGGAGATGCAGAGCGAATTTAAAATGAGCATGATTGGTCCTATCAAGTACTTTTTGGGATTGAATGTGCAGTAGACAGACAAAGGTATATTCATAAATCAGACTAAGTATGTGAAAGAGATCTTGAAAGCATTCAAAATGGATGATTGCAAGCTAGTAAGCACCCCTATGATAACAGGATGCAAGCTTTCAAAAGAAGATGATTCACTAGCAGTAGACATAACATTGTATAAATCTATGATTGGTAAACTTATATATCTCACTCAAACCAGACCAGACATTTCTAATGCAATTGGTATCATTGGAAGGTTTATAGTAGAACCTAAGAAAAGTCATCTCATGGAAGTAAAAAGAATATTTAGATACTTGAATGGTACCTTAGACTATGGTTTATGGTATCCCAATTCAGAGAATGTAGAGCTTCATGTGTATACAAATGTTGATTGGGTAGGTTGCATTGATGATAGAAAGAGTACCTCTAGAGGAGCAGTATTCCTTGGAGATAGACTTGTTGCTTGGACAAGTAAAAAGCATAATTGTATCTCTCAGTCAACAGCAAAAGCAGAGTATGTAGCAACAACATTAAATTCCTCTACAATTATGTGGATCAAGCAAATGATAAAAGACTTTGGTATTCAGATTGACTACTCTATTGTCGTTCATTGTGATAACACTAGCACTATCAATATGTCAAAGAATCCTATGATGCATGCAAAGATAAAACATATTGAGATAAAATATCACTTCCTAAGAGAGAAAGTAGCAGAGAAAGAAGTAATGGTGGACTATGTAAGTACAAAAGATCAGCTAGCAGACATATTCACAAAGCATTTACCTAAGGATACTTTTGAGTATCTCAGGGAAAAGCTGAGGGTAATTCCCTTCCCTGAATTTGATTAGAGAGAGCGGGAATGCATCAGTCCCCAGTGACTAATGAAAGGTTGACTACTCTACCTCAGGAGTAGTACCGGTGCTTAATGTTTTTGGTGCCCTTTGCCATTGATGTCAAAGGGGGAGTAGTATATAGTCATGAAAAACATAAAAAGAAGGAATATATAGTAATAAAAAACAAGTGGAAAGGGGGACTAAAAATACAGTCATGGGAAGTAGTATAGTTGAGGAAATGGAGAATACATAAGAATATTGCAGCAGTTGGAGGATACTACCTTGGGGGAGTTTTTTTGAGGAAATGGAGAATGTTATAAAAGAATTGGATGTTTGGATTGGTGGTGTTTTTCATTTCATATGTCTCCATCAATGTCAAAGGGGGAGATTGTTGGAGATTTGTCAACAAACTAGATTGTTGACTATATATTTGTCATTGATGACAACATATGGTAAGTAGCATCTGTGGAAGCCTGATGAAGAGATCTTTAAGCATGTGTTGCATGGATATGTTATCAACATTATATCATGGATGCATAGGTTGATTATGAGTACAGACAATTGTGTAGCAGCTTATGTCAACAATGTTACTGACAGAGTTACAAATAGAGATCGGTATGAGATTCACAGTACAATTATCATGGAGCCTTGCACATTTATATGTATTTTGTAGACATATGTATGAAGCTATGTTCATGGATGCAAAGTCTGATATGCAGTATCTAAGTTAACTTATGTTGTTCACAGTTGACAGTCACAGTTTCCTGAGTTTATCAAGAAGAGTCGACAAAGATTATATTGGTAAAGTAGTTGCGCCTATCATTTTGGTATGCGCACTTGGATCAGTGTTGGTTGGAGAGTTAAGAATGTTTGGTTAAGAACACATGATGTAATTTAGCATGAGGAGAAAGTATCAGTTAATTTGGTGGAGCTGACAGTGTGAAGTAACATGTTCACTCATATTGAGTTGGATAGGTCCCAGTTCGTGTTGCGTGCTTAGTAGAGCCGAGAAAGATGTTATTGAAGAGTTTTATTATTTCTCTAATATGATTTCAAGGTGGTTCTAACAGGCTGACTTGATCATATCATTTAGAGGAAAGATACTTATAGGCAGTCATTTTTGATTGCTAGGTATGGCTAAGAGTTGAAAGAAGAGAGTAGAGCAGAGAGTGCGAAGTGTTGAGCCATCAACAGAAGGTCTATGTGACATAGTACAGAGTTCATGCTATTCATTGGAACTGATCAAGACATCAGATCTATGCGTAGTTCACCAAGATCTAGATATAGTGTGTATCTATTAAACAGAAGGTTACAACCTTCACCCCTTTGAGCAGTGTGCTCTTGGAGAGTGTGTCATCACCCGTAACAGGGTTAATTGTAAAAGACTCCTAACAGGGTCCGACCCTTGACTAGGTCACTGTACTTTTTGCATTGTAAAGATCAACTCCTAACAGGGTTGTAAGATCTTCTAACAGGGATCATAATACACTAATGCAGTTCTTAGTGGGTGTCAATTCCCACCAAGGTTTTTACCTATTTGGGTTTCCCTGTAACCAAAATTATGGAGTTGTGTTAAGTGTTCTTTCATTGTGTTTATGATTGATGTTCTTATATACTTAATTGGATAAAGAATTGAATCTTGTAGATAACTGATTCACCCCCCCCCCCCCCCCGGCCCTCCCTCAATTATCTCTTGGGATGATTCCTAACATAAAATTCCCTGTACTTTCAGTCATTGTAAAGTTCATGACTAGGAATTGTGCTCTTAACTTCATGTGATACTAATTAGTGTGGGCTTTTGTCATACTGATTTCTATTTTTTGATGTGTTATGGAAGAATTAGAGTAATTACATTGCAATAATAGTAGCAGCTAAAGGAAGTAGTAGAGAAAAGCAATTGGAAACTCAATTTATTCTATGCTTCTTCAAGCATTTTCCTAGTCTCAATTTTGATGCCATAAGTGCTCTTTTTGATTTATGAGAGCATGAGTTGGGGGTGAGTTAATTTTCCCCTACTTGAAGTAAGAAATGCTTATCAAATTTAACCTAAGTGAAGATGATTTTGGCCATGGTATATATTGATCTGGCTCTTCCAATCCTATGAATTTTGGCAAACAACTAGAGCTGCATTTGAAGGAAAACCTTCATCTAAAACTACTAATCTAAATTTAATCTGATCCATATGAAATGTGAAACAAGAATACTAAACATTTAGCAAGATATTGATTTACCAATTTTTATCTTATGTTGAAGTGTGGAGAATGAAGAGTTGGTGATTCAATACAGGTCAAATTGCATTGGGTGACCAACAGAAAATCACATACATGTTTCTGAAAGAATATCTACATATTTTGACTACAAGTTATATATCAACTGCAAGCAGCCTCCTATCTTATGACTTGGCTAAGCTTTCTACTTTTTTTTCTCAATTACAAGGCATATCATACACCTGTGATTATATCATTTAGGAATTTTCTTGTCCCTAAGCAAGGAAATAGGATTCTTATTTAAGAAATCTGAAGTTATGGATTTTTACCCCTTTATGGTGGTCTGGTATTCACTGAAACCTGGTAAATGTAAATTTCAATTTTCAAAAATGTCGCATGATGCTAATAATTTGTTTATATTCAGAGCTAATGTGCATGAAATATTGAATATCAACTAACATGTCTGTGTGTGTGTGTGTGTTATAAGGTTGTACAATTTTTCAAGCATGAAGAATGGCTACTTCTTTCTAGGCATTCTGCACAGAAATTTCAGTTCTTAGTTCATGCCAGCAGATTTACGTTGACATAGCTTTGTATTTTAGCCAATTCATCTCTTACTTTATGCTCTTGGTTTTGAGATTGCTACTTCATTCTATTCTTGCTCTACATGAGAATTCAGATGCTTTGACATTTTTTACTTTTACATACTTTTCAACTTTTACTTTTCATCATTTTTAGGCCACTTGTACCCACTAATACGTAAATAAAATTAGAAAGTTCTTTATGCACTTTATTCATTTTCTTAGTTTAGTATCATGCCTTTTGATCTCCTTATCTGTATTGTGTGTAAAAAAAATCATATTTAATATTTGATTATGTTTATTATTATGACAATTAAATTCAAATCTCACATTATACAACTTCAATCTTTTTCTATAATATATTTTACTATCGACTTAACCATTATACCTTTTAGTACAAATGCTAATTTTAGCATTTTGTAACATTCATTATACTGTTGAATATTGGAAAATACTGAAACATAAATTGAGTATCTATCTAGTTTGATTCACCCCCTCTCAGAGTACACACTTCCAACAAACCTAACAACACCTTGAGAAAAGTTCACCCAGACTAGTAGAATAGACCAGCTATCGTACTTACTAAATGCCAACTATAATATGCTACAGAGACCTCAACATTAATGCCCTTCTTTCCAAGCTAGTGGACCCACAAATTTTATTTGTCAGTTGGCTACATCACTTTGAAGTGACAAACAGTTTAGCTCATGAGGCAAAATCTCCCGTATTTCATTTTCCCTTGCTTGTCAAGATCACCTCTGTCCCATTTTTCAGCTATAAATACAGAGCATCCATGCATTCAAACCATTGAAGTGGGGAAGAGAAAGGAAGGAGAGAAAGCCATTATTTTTTAGTACTGCTGTGTGGATCCAATTTCTCAAGCTTATCACGGCTTCTACGTTTGCAAGGTTGATAAATTCATGACCATTTCATTTCATGTTTTCATGTTGTGCAACCCTCTATAACATTTTTTAGATGATAGATATTTCAATTATGGATTTTGTAGTTTTGACTTCATTAACAAATTTGTTTGAATTTTAATCTGTAACATTTTACAGAAGAAAACCCACTTGGATAGATTCTATTTCCAGGAGGCTTCTAAGTTGTCTTCTATCTCATATGAGCACTGGTTGCTTTGTTGTTCTTGCTTGTGTTGAATTTGTTCTTGTGGGTGTTGAATGCAGGTTTGGAGGACTAGAAAATATCAGGAGGGCATGTTTTGCTGCTTACAACAGTGGTAATGGATATGTTTGTCAAGATTTTGGAAATAACACACTTTGTGTAGCTTTCTCTGGTTCTCTCTAGCCCAGTGTCATTCGTCAAACAGAGACCCAATTTGGTGTGTGCAAAATCAATGAACATAATGATTATTTTGAGTCCATCCACCATGGACTCAAAATAATCATTATGCTCATTGATTTTTCTACAGAGAGGCTCTAACCAAATTTTTAGGCATTTGGAAGGATAATCTCAAAGCCCAGCTTTGTAGTTTATTTCTAGACTTGATCGATCAGATTTGACTAGGAAGTAGGAAGGGGAATAAAATGTTTTGAATCTATAAATATAAAGCCTCAACTAATGTCTAAGAAAAATTGTAGCTTTTAGAATTCTACCCAGCCTTGCAATCTGCTTGAGATGTGAAAGTGGAAGGTTTTGAAAGCTGGGGACGTTGTCCTTTGGATTTGAGCTCTCTGGCCAAGATTTTGCAGTATCTAGGAGAAAACTTCAGCTAATTATAGTGGGTATTTGTGCAATTCATATCTAAGAGATAGCCCACACATTTTATTTTTTTTGATGAATAGAGACCTTTCAATTAAAAGAAATTAAAGATACATATTCACAAAAAAAAGGCTGGGGGATATATTAAATCACCCCGCAGTGTTCAAACGGCAGAGCCAAAAATAGAAAGAACTATTCACCAAAAAAAACTGAAAGGGCCCTCAGGCCGCAAGAGCAGGAGCAGAGGGTGGAGGATCTTTGTCATCTGATCCCCACTTATCAGTGGGATTGGCAGGCTTATCCGGAAGCACCCAACCAGCTTCATCAGTATTTTCTTTTTCTTTTTCTTCTTCTGCCCTGGGCGGGGAGATAGCAAGCACCAAGCGGGGGAATTTGGAGGAGGTGGTCGGAAGCCAATCTCACCCACGGCGAGCACCGGAACCAGGAGGAGCACCAGAAGGGGCCAATTGTGCATGTGCATGTGACCACCCAGACTACCGCGGAGGCAGAGAAGCCGAACGGCACCACCAACCATCTCCACCACCTCTCAGAGAGTGCTGGCGAGGGGCCTAGGATTGTGGCATGTGGGAGCGGCGCACAGAGGAGCTGCACCCATGGTGGCGGCCTCTAGGAGGTGTACCCTCAGTAGAGATAGCATCCAGAGGCACCTGAGCCACTGTACAGGGAGCATTGCCCCAATGAGAGATCAGCTCCTGCAGGTGAGCCACCTCTAAAGCCACTTTATTAGCTTGGACTTGAATCTGCATCATAACATTATTACATATGCAAGCTTCGTTAAACATAGCAACATTAGTATCAAGAGAGCTGTGGGAAAATATAACAGCATTTCTATCTTTCCAAAGATTGAACAAAATCTTCATCCTGAAAGTATGCCAAATTTGGGTAAACTTGGAGGGGAGTCTGGGAGAGTCTCCTAAGACAATCATATGCCAAGAGAAGGGCTCAGGCCAGAAAGGTTTGAAAAAATCATGGATCCATTGCCAATACTATTGAGCTCTCCTACAGAACCAAAAAATGTGAAGAAAGGTCTCAGGATGACCACAAAATGGACAGCGAGGGTCATGAACTCCCAAATGTTTGAGCCTACGGCCACTTGGGAGACCCTAAAACAAAAGACACCAAGCAAAGAGAGCCATCTTGGGTTCTGTAATGGTGGTCCAGACAGTATGGAAATGAGAGCTCCAGTGGGAAGTGGCCGAATGAAGATGCCATCTTTGGTTTAGAATATCCACCATCGAAAGATGCGGGAATAACCACCTATACCCAAGCCTTGACTTGTAATTGCTGAAAGGCATGGCAGGATACCATTTCCAATCCCTCCACCATGGCCTATTAGCCTGAATGCCAATCTTGTGGAGTAGATTGGTAGGAATGGCTGAAACCAAAAGATCAAAAGTCGGGCGATCAGAACTTTCCAGCCGAAATTGCACCTGCATATCCTCCCAAGATCAGAGCCCCATAGAGACTCTGGAAAAAAGATCCTTGGGAGTCTGAATGCCACATTTTAAAAAATGCAGAGCACTAGCCCCTTGAGTTTTGGCCAAGGGTATACCCTGTATGAAGAATAAAGGAGACCACCAAAGATTCTGCTGATTGAAAGAAAGCCCATTACGAAAAGCATTACCATCCCATCGAAGCCAGGGCTTTATAGCTTCCGAGGCTTTCCAAATGCTCTTGATGATGAAGGTGCCTTGGATTTGAATAGGTTCTCTCATAGTGAGCAAGGTTTGGAGACCAAGACCTTTCCAGGCGGGCCGGTGAACCGGAAACCCGACGGAGATGCAATGTCTGACAAGAATTTGCCATGCCTCATCACCAAAGAGAGCTCTAATAATCCACTTCGCACAAAGAGCAAGCCCTTGCTTCTAGGTGGAGAGAAGGCCCAAGCCCCCAGAGTCACGGGGAAGGCAGCAGTATTCCCAAGCAACCCTATGAAACCCATGACCATCTACACCAGAAGCCCAAAGAAAATCCCTGAGCAGGCGCTCAAGCTTGAGATAAGAGGCCTTAGATGGAGCCCAGTAAGAAGAATAATAAACATGAGTAGCAGCCAGCACTTTCGAACAAATCTGGAACTTCCCTGCAAGAGAGAGCGGTTTGCTAATCCAGTAGTGCAACTTTTTCTCAATTTTAGCAAGAACAGCATTCCATAAATCCACAGCAGAGCCATGGAAGGCAAAAGGGATGCCTAGGAAGCAAAAAACTTCTCCATGTTGCACCCATTTCTAGTCAAAGCTGGCAAGCCAGGGTGGAGCTGGAAGAAAGGATTGTCTGAAACAAAGCATTTTGCACCATTGAATGGCATATCCAGAGGCTTGACAAAAGGTGTCCAAGCATTGCAAGGCATTGGAGATGTTCTCCTCATCCTCAATGAGAGTGAGAAAGGAGTCATCGGAAAAATGGCCATTGACCAATTGGGAAGAAGAACCAGGAAGAGAAATGCCCCGAACCAACCCAACAGAAATAGAGTTGGCAAGCAAATACCCAAAGCCTTCGGCAGCAAGCACATACAAGGCAGGAGCCAGAGGACAACCTTGCCAGATGGATCAAAAAAGCCCAAAAATATCAGATTGGGCCCCATTGATGGTAATTCAAGCAGAAGCATCTCCAAAAGGCATTTCCACAAATTGAAGGAAGCGTGGACCAAACCCCAGAGCTTGAAGTATAGCCAGAATGAAGGGCCATTCTATGCGATCATAGGCTTTAGCAAAGTCAATTTTGAGGAACAGAGTAGCCTATTTGGACTGGCGAGCCCATTCCATCCCTTCCCAGACTGTTATGATGTTGTCAAGAATATACCTGGACTTAATAAAGCCGGTTTGCTCAGGCCGCACAATGAGGGGAAGGAGATGTCTGATCTTGAGCGCTAAAGCTTTAGTAATAATCTTATAAGAGACATTCAACAAAGTGATGGGCCTCCAATTGCAGATATCCTCCAAATCGCCAGACTTAGGTATGAATTTAATATTCCCTTTATTGATAATGTTGCCTAAACTTTTGTTGTGAAAAGCTTCCAGGTAGACTCTGTGCAAATCAGGACCCACACTATCCTAGAGGTGTTTGTAGAATTCATAGGGGAAGCCATCGCACCCTGGAGATTTATCATTGGCCATAGAAAAGACCACCTCCTTGAGGTCTGATATGGTAAGCAATTGCTCACAGAAGGCACGTTGCTCAACCGCAAGGCGGTTTGGAGTAACAGCAATACAAGCCCTTAGAGCTTCATCCCGAGCAGCAGAATTGCCCTGGGAAGCAAAGACTTGCTCATAATGCTGGACAAAGGCCTGAAGAATGGCCAGGAGCTCGGTAAGAGTGTCAGGTCCTTGCTTAATATTTTGAATACCAGCATTGGTATGGCGAGCTTTGAGAGCCTAAAAAAACTCTTTGGAAACTTTGTCGCCAACCTCCAACCAATGGAGGCGAGCTTTGATTTGAGCACCATGAGCAGCATAGGCATCAGCAATTTGTTTCTCATGGTGAAGCTTGGCCAGCTTAAGCTGGAGCTCCGTGTGAAAAGGGTTCAACGTAAGCGCTTCAGAAGTACTACGCAGAGCCTTAGTGTTAGCTTCATAAGCACGCTTTCTGTAGTAGGTTAGCTGACGACCATAAATGTGAAAAAATCTCACAGTGCGGGCGATGGCGTCATTCCACCATTGAATCCAGCCTGTATCATTGTGGGGCTAAGGCTCAAGATTCCATATTTACAGAATGTGTGACATAGTGGACTTGTGCGTCAGCACAGATGTGTTAAGAAAAAATTGCATCTGAGTAGCTCTCTTGGCTCGGGACTGCCAGGTAATGGAAAAATAAATGGAAAAATGATCAGACAAGGTAACATCTGTCAGAGGAATGACAGGTAAGCCTCGATCTTCAGAAAAAGAGAAAAAAGATTGAGTCGTTATCATAGCACAATCCAGTCTCTTGAATATGCGGTGAGAACCTGCTCGAAAATTGGACCAAGTATGCCAGACCCCACCCTGCTGACGGCGGTTAACATTGGGATCAAAAAGCCCCAATTTATTGTGCATGTGATACCAGGCTTCTCTCTCCCCAGCTACCCAGTGAAAAGGAAAAATTCCCTCCTTGTCAGTGGCCAGCTCAACCATATTAAAGTCCCCACACATAACCCAAGTAACTAGAGGCAAGTTGTCTGCCAACCAGTACCATAATTGAGATCTTTCAAGAGCATCATTGGGGGCATAAACATTAATGATACCAAAAGAATGATTGTGCAAAGAAAGCAAAATCTAGCTAACACGTTGCTTCAGGTCAGAACCATGTGTAATAACACAAGAATGCAGGCGAGGTGATAGAAAAGTAATTACTCCACCTTTGCCAGCTTCATGCTGAGAAGAAAAAACAATGCCGTCCGGCCATATGACACGACAGGCAGAGTTAAGCAAAAATCCTGAAATTTTAACTTCTTGTAAACACAGCATGTCCAGAGACTGAAGTCTGCGGTGAGTATCACGAACATAGTACTTTCTAGGGAGGTCAGTTAAACCTCGCATGTTCCAGGACAAAAAATTCATAAAAACTCCTGCATGGCTTACTCGTCCTCAAGAGAGGAGAAGCTATTCTGCAAATAAGCTGGAACCGAACCAAAACTGGGGAGGAGTTCTCCAGAGGTCAACCGCCTTTTATCTGGTTCTACCGTGTGGCCATCAGGACTGTGGGACCAGCGCATAGTCCTGGAAGAGAGCACTGGAGCCGCTGGCGGTGCAGGCACCACTTCTGGAGTAGGTGGCACTGCAGCCGAGCGCATCCCCTATGAAATAGGGTTTGACACAATAGGTGCCACTGGTGGCACATCACCTGGCGAGGAATGACCAATGAGTGCAACCGGAGATGGCACAACAGCTTCAGAAGATGGTGGCATCTTAGGGCCTGAGGCATTCCAGCCTTTACGCATAACGATAGTCCATTCTTCTTTCTTTCCAGCCTCAGCGGTTTTAGCCGGCGCGTCTTTAGGCACGGGTTTCACCTGAGGGGTAACCAAGGGGTAGTCCTTGATCTTGTGCTCTACCGACTGACATCGATAGCAGGTGTTGGGTAGGTTCAAATAGAGCACCTTCTATGAGATGGTGAGAGCACCAATCTGAATTTCAACAATATCCTTGAGGTCCCTAGAAAGGTCGACCTCAACATAGACCCGCTTCTGGGGACGAGCATTGAAAAATTTGTCATGTTCCATGACAATGACTTTGCCTAGGGTCTTAGCAATAGACTCAATGAACGGCCAGCATGGCAAAGGGAGACCAGGGAACTCAACCCAAATAGGAACCCTAAGTTTTTTGTCGTCAGAGACAGTAAAGTCTCGAGACCACCTCTGAAAAACTAGCAGGGAGGACCGGACATTCCAGGGACCACAGTTGAAAAGGAAAAAACCTTTGGTAAGGTTTTGCACACCATCAAGATAGACCCCATGAGGGGTCCAGCTCTTGTTGACCCAATCCTTGAGTATACTTTCAGAAGGAGTGCGACCCACAAAGTAACCAATCAGCGTATGCTTTTCTAACCATTCACAAGCAGAATCAAACTCCTGAAGATTGAGAACAATATCAGGGTTACCTCATGGAAGACCTTCGGGATGAACTTGTGGGGACGTTTGTTCGGCAGAGGTGTCATGGCAGTTTGAAGCATCAACTCGAGCACCAGCATCAACTGCTGGGCCGAAGTTGGCTGGGGCCATACTAAAGGCTAACCCTAATGAATCCCGCAGTAAATGTGGTATAAAAGATGGAAAACTCAGAGCTGAAACGCAGAAAGTATGCCCGATAGCCCACACATTGGGTTACACCTGTGCACTTTTTATGGAGGGACATTAAAAATAGAGGATTTACCCACTTCTTATCTAAGAGAGCAGTCAAAGGAAGATTCCTCACTTTCTAATATTACTCAATTCTATAGTTTTTTAGTAGAATTTATTGATTATTTTTCACTACTTCTAAGTAGGACAATCTCCTATTTATTAGCTGCTCACTTCTTTTAGATTTTTTCCTTCAGTAATGATTTAAATTTCTATTTATCTATTCATCTAAAAGCTTCACAGGTCTTAAGAGCAATTGTTAATTTGATATTTATATTTGTTGATTTAATATTCATATTTGTTGATTTAATATCCAACTTCTTTAGTTATGACTTTAAAGTTTTTATTGTTGATGATGACTATTATTAATTGAATGAAATATGTATTTAGTTGTAAAAAGCTACCAATCATGTGATGCCACATCAGCTGCACATTAGGGATCTCTCTTTTGGTCTCACTTTTTTTCACTTGTTTTGGATATCTTGTTAAAGAACATGCTGATGAGACAGCATATTTGATAATGTGTCCCTAAAATCTTAGATATAAACAAAGGACTTGCTATGTAAATTATTATAAAAATTTAAGAATGATTTGATATTTTTACATAAGATTTTGAAAAGCTCAAAATTAGAATGAGTAAATTAAATAATGTCCCCTGTACTAGACTAGACCTATCTAAGAGTGAATAGATATGACTCTTATTTTTACCACAGATGAGTTCAGATTAATTCCTACCTGTTTGGAGCAAAATCTACTCAGGTTAATCCATGTGCCCACTACCCACATAGCATGAACCGTTTAGGCGAGAAGGAAGATTACCATTCTATCAACAGGAATATTTACTTTCTCCTTCCATAATAGAAATAGAGAGCATGTACTTGGAATTAATTGAACTGCTATTTTGTTCTTGCAGGTAGCAGAGGCACTTGGAACAGGAAAAATTGTTCTGTTTACAGGGCATTCCATTGGAGGTGGGATTGCTGCTTTGGCCACACTTGAAAGTTTGGAGAAATAGGGTAAGGAAGCCCATTTACATCATCACATTTGGTTTCCCTATGATTGGAGATGAAATTCTTGCCAGAGCAGTTCGAAGGCAGGGGTGGGCCAATCATTTCTATAATGTTGTTGCAAGGGGTGATGTTTTTGCCAGAACTCTACTGGCTCCTTGTGAATTTATGTCAGGCTTTCTAGAAGCCCTATTGCCTTACTAGTAGAGGTCTGTTGAGTAGATGAATGGTGATGATGCAGACATTCTCAAGGAACTTGCAGACTTGGATTTTCCCAAGTATTTGCTCACTGTCCTGCATCATGCTTGTGGTATGGCTAACTTCATCACTGTTAACTATATGGCACCTGGAAATAAACTGATAGCAAGTCTGATGCCTACAGTCAAGTTAAGCCCTTATAGGCCATTTGGGTATTATCTGTTCTGCTCAGAGAAGTGAGCTCTTTTTGTTGAAAATGATGAGGTTGTGTTGCCCATACTCTTTTATTCCTTGGCCAGTGCTCAAGATCAAGTTTCCATCTCAGACCACACTGATTATGGGAGAGTCTTCCATGGCAACACAAGCATCGTCAATCTGGAAGGGCTTCATAATCTTCCATTATCACAAGGTGCAGCACTGTCTTCTAACGTGGAAATCCAACTAGATGCTCTTGGACTAGGCATTCAGGCAAGCATCTTAACTCCATCTTTTTTATTTATCCAAACACACACACATATATGCTTTCTCTTTACTTCAAGATTGATTTACACGTCTTATTGGTAAGCTAATAACATCAACCATAACTTGCATGCATGTATACATACTTAAAACTGCTCTTTATTTTTCTTAATTTTGTTGGTAGAACACAAGAGCTAGGCTAGCACTAAGAGTTGCAGGGGAGGCGGAACACAAGCTGATAGACAACCACAACAAACTTAAGGATGAACTGGCAAAATTGGTAGAAGAAGGAGGGCGTGGGAGAGAAGCAGGACATATGAAAAAACTGAAAGAGTATAGAATCAAATGTCTGAAGCAGAGGAACATTGGATACTACAATGCTTTCATGGAACAAAAGGAGAAAGAAGATTTTCATGCCAGCCTTAACAAGCTAAACCTTGCTGCCTTTTTTGACAAGATAGACAAGATAGAAGATATGGTGGAGACCCACCAAGTTCCAGATGACTTTCAATTCATTGAAGAATTGATAAAAGAAGGAACAAAGTACAGGCTTCTAGCAGAGCCTATTGAAATTGTTAATTATTATAGGCTGGGCAAACATGAGGATTCAGGAAATTATACTAGAAATGCAAGGCCTCGTTGTTATAAAGCTCTTGAAAAGTGGTTGGCAGACATAAAACCCCAAGAAAAGCAATAGGCTGTGCTTAGTAGTCAGCAAGATATAACAAAGGACTCCTGCTTCTGGGCTCATGTTGAAGAAGTTTCATGGAGAATGAGTGATCCAAGGGAAAATCCAGAGGTTAAGAGGACCAAGAGCACCGAATTCCAGAAGTATGTGAAGGAACTGATAGATAGAAATGAGTTGTTTCTGCAGGAGGTTTTGATGGGAGAATCCAGTTTTGTGAAATGGTGGAAGAAGCTTAGTCCAGAAGAAAAGCAGGCCTCCCCTATCTCCTATAAGAAATTAGCTGATGCTGTGGTTGATGTTAAGACTTAAATGTTCTTAAACTTTGTTTGTGTTTCAAAGTGTTCGTAGAGAATGTTGTACATACACTTATATTCTACTGCTATAGGGTTTTCTGTTTAGTTGCTCTTTCTTATATAGATAGCTTTTATTTTACTCTTGTAATGCAGCACACTAATATTTTTCTTGGTACGAGTATTCTAATGTAAATTCTCTTTTTGTAAGTTCAATGGTTCGCAAAAATCAAATTGGAGGACTTTTGCATTTTAAAGTTTACTGCATTTCTAACTGGTGAGTTTGAGTTATGTACTGTAAGATGTGTTGTTTCTTATTTCATATTATTATTATTTTTATCTTAGTTTGATTGTGGATTGTAGAATCTAAAATTTTAATATTATTTTTTAAAAATTATTAAATTAATTGATATACATGTTTGATATTTAATTGATAGTTAAAATTTAAGATTAGTTTTTTTTGTTTATTTAAATTTTTTAATTTATTATGAAAATGATTTGATTTTACTTGTAGAAAGTTGTATTGTACATTTTGGGCATTACTATTCTTATTTAATATTAGAATTCAATTTTGTAGTTTTTCAAATCAATTTCATTGATTTATATTGTATGGACATAGGATCACACAAATCATATTTTGAATACTTGGAACATCTATAAGATCAAGATTGATGGAATTATCTTATCATCTCAACAAATAAAGATTAATATTTTATTTTTAGGTAATGAAGAAGAGTTTCACGAACAAACTTTAGGATAAGAAACATATTTATTGTTAGAAGATAATTATGATTGATTGAGTAATTGTTAAGTGATTCAATTTTAAATACTCCTCTATAAATAAACATTTTCATTTTCATTTTCATTTTCATTTGATGAAAATTTATTTTGTTACATTTTTTTGTGTTGTGGTAATAACAAACCATCAAAAAAAAAAATTTGTAATTGATTGATACCTGTAAAGAATTTTAAAAAAATTATTGTTGGTGATTGGTGTTGTGATGTGTTCACCAACATGTAAATAATATCCTTTACATATAGAAGAATTGGGGAAGGTAAGATTCTCTTCTTAACCCCAAATTTCCAAAGGAAATATTCAAATTGATTAACCACGAGAAAATGGTCAATGCATAAATGAATCAATCGATTAGTAATACGAAGAAAGAGGAAAACTTTACATTCCATTTTGGAAGACAGTATTAAAATCTTAATTAAAATGAATTGAAGACAAATACTAATCTCAAAGTATAGAAAATTTGGAAATTATTGTTTTCTGGTGTCTATACTGCGTTTCTGGAAATTGTGCAATTAGACCTAGAATAGAAACACAGAGACGGAAAAAACCCAAAAAGTATGGATGCTCCAAATGGATGTAGAATTGTAAGATGTAGGATGTAGGATGTCTCAGATCAATTGCATTTAGATCTTCAACATCAATCTTGAATGGATCTTGGAATAGGAAGAAGCTTGAATGGATATAGATGGAGAAATCTTCAATAAGAGGGCTTCACAAAGCTTGAATCCTTCAATGGCTACTAATGGATCTCCTTGATGAATTGAATCTTGAATGCTTGAATACTTGAATGCTTGTTTGCATAGATGATCATCCATTTTCTTTCTTTCCCTTTTCTCTTTTTTTTCCTCATTTTTTCCTCCCCCTTTTTCCTCCCTTTAAACTGAGAGGAGAAAGCTTCCTTATATAGTCTAGGACACCAACTTCTAAAGAGGCTGACCTATGAGAAATAAATTTTCATTAGGCTCATACCCCTAGAAGTGGACCTATATTAAATTTCTTTTAAGAGTCACCATTATGAAGCTCAAAGTAGTTGACCCGGAAGCGGGAAAGAATTCTTTCCAAACCCTGACATCCGAAAATCATTAGAATTTGAAATTTAGACCCTAGGTCATGGTCGAGGTCAACCTTGACCCATAAGGTTGACCTTGACCCTAAGGTCAAGAACCTCAAAATCTCAGAGCAAGATACCAGAAATAGGTAGGAAAGAGGTGGAAAACAAGACAAGACAAGGGAAAAACCAGATCCAAGTCAAAGACCCATTCAAACTATTTGACGTGACCCCAAAACACTTACTCGGAGGGCTAAACCAGTCCTAAATGGAACTGCTTCTATTTTTCAACGATACATTTAGCCCCCACTTTAGCAAGAGTATGGACTCGATGCAAACTCTTGGTAAAGGAGATCACAAAAAAAAAGAAAATCTTATTGAAATCAAGGGGAAAAAGCAATCCTCGAGCCCCCAGGTACTCAAGTCTTTGTCAACCCCAAGATTACAATAAGAGAGACATCACTAGAAAAATGAGACAAGAGGGTGTAATTACCTTGCCCAATGAGAACCTATGTCCCATTGTGAATCACACAAGGAAACAGTGCAATTGGAAAGATGGAGTTGAACCGCCTGGTGAATGTGGCTATTCACTAGTCAACCCATCAAAGATTCACCCTCAAGAATATTCTATTCCAAAAGAGAAAAGCCTAAAACAAGAGAGATCCAGTCTTAAGGACACCTTCTGACCTTAAAGGATCAAAATTTTGTAAATTAAAAATGGAGGGATCAAGAGATCCTATAAGTAAAAATCCATGCTTTAAGGATTAGTCTCTAATCCATAAAGGGAGAAAAAAAAAGTTTAAAAAATATTTTGGAAGTGCGTGTGTGCAAAAAGTGAGCAGAGCGTATGGCCCCATGTTAAAGTCATTGTTAACACTTTAACAAGAGCAATGTCTTGAATGGAAACATAAAAAACTCCACTAATTATGTTTCCACTATGAGATGCCCCCAAGAGAAGACAAATCAAGGGTAATACCACATAAACATATAGAGAACATAGAAGGGATCTACCTACCGTGGGGTCAGTATGATCATAAGATTATATATATATATATATATATATATATATATATATATATAATTGCAAATGAATTAACATCATTCCCCAAAGAAATTAGAACTACAATCACAATGGAGGAAAGAAAACACAAGAGTTATGAAGAAGGGTCTTTTTGGACCACAATAGGGAAACCAAAAAGAATCAGTGCTACCAAGTCGCAAATCCAAGCGGACTACACAAGGAAAACATTTATGAACAATAGCACAAATTCAACATAAAATG
The DNA here is from genome assembly GCA_027943335.1 of Chamaecyparis obtusa. Lineage (NCBI taxonomy): Eukaryota > Viridiplantae > Streptophyta > Pinopsida > Cupressales > Cupressaceae > Chamaecyparis > Chamaecyparis obtusa. The sequence goes on from BSBK01008698.1 coordinate 30,230, forward strand.
AAAACAACATATAAAAGAATAGAGATACATATAGAGGAATAGTACAATAGGTTTGATTCCTTTATCACCTTGTACCAACAAAGTAACAAGGGTTGTATAAAAGAATCTAACATTTAGCAAACACATTACAGGAGAAACACAATACAATAGGCAAAAGAACAAAAATATACCAAGGACGACAAGCCAATCAAGTGCATTGCCTACTCTCCCCATCTCAGTCTATATCATTTAGAGAAGGTGGGAAACTCGCAAGAGGGACTATATCTAACACAGTAGGAATAATAGCTAGTTCCAAACAAGGATCCTCTTGAGAAATTTGATGTTTGATACTAGGTGTAATTTTCAATTATGTTGAAAGCATATTAAGTAAATTAGTATCAATGTCAATAATCTCATATTCATCATTAGCATCATTAAGATCATCAAGAGTATATTTTTCATTAAGATTAATCAAAATAGAATCTATGATACGAATAGAATCATCATAATCATTCATCTTAACATCATTATTAACATTCACTTCTTCCAACATAGCAGGCATAGGCTGGTCAAAAGAAGGTCAAGAACTTTGAAGAATAGAGGCACAGGCCTTAGCTTGAGCCTGACACTTCTTATGACATTCATTGGAAGATCGGTTACATTTTGTCTTATTTGAAATATGTTGAGAACTAGGAGGAACAACAACCGATCCCTTCACAAGCTCTATTGGAGGATTAGTAGGATTCTTAGTAGGTTGAAAAGAAACACTAGGAGCTTGATTAATAGAACTAGAAGAAATGGATAAAGGAGGTATGAAAGGTGTAGGCAAAAGACCACGGTTAAGATCCATCTGAGGCATTCTTAACTCAAAAATCTTGTGATTTTTATAGGCTTGATATGAGAGAAAAAGGTTATCAGGTTGAGAAGAACATGAATTAGGTAATGAAGTACAAAAGAAGTCAAGGGTAGCACAATCCCTAGGCCTAGAAGGTTGATATAAACTATAATTAATTATTTTCACTTCTTTATCATGAATGAATTCAACACTTATGGATAGGAGAAGCAATGACATGTATGGAACTCAACCAAGGCAAACCAAGCTTAACTTGAAATTGATCAGAAGTAGGGACAACAACGACAGTAGTGTCCACAACTTTACCACAAAGTTTAACAAGTAAGTTAATAGAACCAAATGATGGATAGAGAAAACCCTTACAAGTTTGGATCCACACATTAGATGTATCATAACAATCACTTTGTATGTTCTTCATAAAAAAGTTATCTTCAGTAATGACATTGACTAAGGATGTAGGATCAACAAGACAAACATGCGTAGGTATCTTAGAAATCCTAGCATAAATGTAAAGGGGACCATCAAGAGCTTTAATAGTCTCAAAATCATTATAGGTGATCAAGAGTTCCCTAGGTTTGTTATTCTTAAGTTGTTTTCAAGGTTTAGGTTAAGGTTGAATTTGAAGTTGAGGTTGAGATTAAGGCTGGGGTGGAGATACAGGTTGAGACAAACCAACATTCTCCACATGGTTAACAATATGATCGAGATCATCCATCTTTGAATCATAAACAATATCCACATAATATGGCTGAACAATGGTATTAGTCTCATGTGTAAGGAAAGGATTCATATAGATTTTGAGGTTTTGATTAGGAGGAGAGACATATTTATTCCTACTATCATCAAAACTATCAATAGATAAATCATTATAATCAATTAAGTCTTGAACCTTACGTTTTAGAGAATAACACTTCTTAGTATCATGGCCATTCTGACGATGGTATTGGCAAAAGGCTTTGGGATCAAAAGATTTGGATGCCATCGTAGTAGGTGTAGACTAGGATTTGAGAGTGCACCTAAACCTGTTTTGAAGGCCAAAGACAAACAAATGTCATAGCATATAATCAAATCAAATTCAAAGGTAAACAAACTAAAATCAAAGCCACCTCAGTTTAAGCTTAAAACAGATGCGCCCATGCACCGTTTGATATGCTTAGATATAGAGGGATGTGGGTGTGCAAACTCAAGCACTTGGAGCATGCAAAATAGGATGATTTGAGGATCAAGAAGACCCAAAATGACACAAAATAGGTATGAGGAACCTATTTTGCCTCAAAGGCCTCAAGAACACACAAATATGCAAAGCTAAATAAATGAACTAAGATTAAAACAAGAAATGAATCTATGTTAATCCATTTAAGCTAATTTAGATGTGATTTAAGCTTGAAAATGATCTAAAAAAGATGAGCTTATGCTTATGCTAAAATGAAAATGGCATTATAACTTTGCTATTGAGTTTGAGAGTTGAAAGATGATTTGCCTTAGGAAGTGAGGGTATTTATAGGATTCTAAAGGCTTGGGGTAGGAGGAATGAATGGCCAGGATTGAAATCCTTAAGAGAGGCCAAGATTCACTCAAAGGGAAGCACATGGATTGTGCTAGTTCTCAACCAATCAGGAGGTGACACATGTCACAAGGTGAGTGGATGAAAGGAAGGGCAAAAAGGAGTCAACAAAGGGGGCTCCAAGCTCATAACTCTCCAAATAAATGCTTGTAAGAGCAATGAATGGGCTTTAAGAGGCTTTGAAGACTTTGGGGAAGCAATAAATGCTTTGTGGTTGAGATATTTGGAAGGAAAGACTTTGCTTTGGTTTAGGAAAATAAGGGATATGTACAGAAGCTCAGGATTGGGGATAGGAAAATCACACTCGGCGGGACTCTCACTAGGACGGAGACAAACAGGGAGGATAAATACAGGGATTGCGCTGTACAGGAAAGGGAAAAGGATATGGTACAAGATATGGTACAAAGCTTTGGAATAGGATATGGATTGCAGATGGGTTGGAGGAAGGTGGAAGCTGAATGCTTGGAAGATAGGGGAGATGGAACTGCTGGGAGATCTGTTATGGATGGAGGAAGAGGACAGTAGCTGAAAGGACAACTGAATGGATAAATAGCTCAGTTTACTATGTTGGCGCCTGTTTGCCAAGTTTTCACCAACATACTTGTCCAAGGCGCTTGAATTGCCAAGTTTTCACCGTTGGACGATTATTTTCTCTTTCTCTTTTCTTTTTTTTCTTTTTCGCTTTTTTGCTTTTTTTGCTTTTTTGCTTTTTTGCTTTTTTGAATGTTTTTGGATTTTCTGATATATGCAGGATTAGGTTCAAGCATAGAACCTCTTCAGATGGATGATGTTGATAGGATCATTCAAGGGCTCGCCTTCTGGTGTTGATAGCTGATAGGCTCCTGAGCCAAAGGATGCGGTGACAACATAGGGGCCCAACCAAGTAGGCTCAAACTTGCCTTTCTTTTCTCTATTTGCTAGGACCTTCTGATTTTCTTTAAGGACCATGTCACCGACCTGGAATTGTCTAGGATGGACCTTTTTGTTATAACTCTTTTTGAGTCGATTCTGGTATGCAACCAGGTGATCGTAGGCTTGCTATCTCTTTTCATCTAGCAGATCTAGCTGTGTGAGCCGGGCCACACGATAGTCTTCATCAGCTGTATAGTTCTTCATGGAGACGCGCAAGGATGGGAGCTCAACCTCGATCGGTAGAACGGCTTCAGCACCATATACAAGAGAGTATGGGGTGGTGCCTGTGGGAGTGCGATAAGAAGTGCGGTAGGCCCAAAGGGCGGGATTAATTTGGAGGTGCCAGTCACGACCAGAATCATTGACAACCTTCTTGAGGATTTTCAAGATAGTTTTGTTAGTTGCCTCAGCTTGGCCATTTCCTTGAGGGAAAAATGGACTAGAGAAACGGTGATGGATGTGGAGTCTGGCACATAGATCATCCACATGCTGGTTTTCAAAAGGTGTGCCATGGTCTGTGAAGATGGTATATGGTATGCCAAAGCGGCAAATGATATGGTAGAGGATGAACTTGGATATTTGGATGCCAGTAGTTAGGGTGAGCGGAATCGCTTCAACCCATTTGGTAAAGTACTCTGTGGCTGTTATAATATACTTGTGTCCATCCGAAGAGAGGGGGGTGATCAAGCCAACAAGGTCGAGGCCCCAACATGAAAAAGGCCACGGTGGTGCAATAGGCTGTAGATCCTGTGCTAGTGCATGTATCAAATTGGCATGCTGTTGACATGGGAGACATTCACATGCATCATGTTCCATTGTTGGCCAATAATATCCAACTCTAAGCAGCTGCTTTGCTAGAACCATGCCACTCGTGTGGGCACCGCAAATTCCAGCGTGAACTTCTTGTAAGGCTAGGATGGCCTCGTTTGAGTCTAAACATCTAGATAGGACATTATGATACCCACGACGATATAGGGTGTTGGCTACAAGAGTGTAGCGGGAAGCTCTGCGAATAAGGTTTTGGCGTTGGTTATTGGTGAGATGGGGAGATATGATACCATTTTTTAGATATGCATGGATTTCGTGGTACCATGGGGATTGAGGACCAACCAAGACACACACCATGTCTGCATCGGCATTCTCATAAGCTGGTGAATGTAGCTGCTCGACTAGAAATTCATACTGTGATGCGTCTCGTGGTATTTCTAATAAGGATCCGATAGTTGCCATTGCATCTGCTGCTTTGTTCTGAAGCCTTGGGATCTGATTGAATTGTAGATGTAGGAAATGCTCTTTCAATTTATCCACTAGTTGCTTGTAGGGTAGCAATTTGTCATCCTTTGTCTGATATTCATCTAGGACTTGCTTGATAATGAGCTGTGAATCTCCAAATACTTGTAATTCTGTGATGTTCCATTGGATAGTTGTTTTGAGACCTAAGATGAGTGCCTCATATTCTGCAATATTGTTGGTACAGGGGAATCCCAACTTGAATGATTTTGGAATATAGTCACCTTGAGGTGTGACGAATAGGATTCCTGCCCCAGAGCTATGGGATGTGTTGGAACCATCAAAGTATAGTTTCCACATGGGCTGCTCTTCAATCATGCATAAATGTTCATCGGGGAATTCCATGATTAGTGGATAGGCATCCACCAGTGGTGCTTCTGCTAGTTGATCGGTAATGACTTGCCCTTTGATTGCTTTGCGATCTACATACTGAATGTCAAATTCACTGAGTAACATGACCCATTTTGCCATACGGCCTGTGAGGGTTGTTTTTGATAACAGATACTTAAGAGGGTCCACCTTTGATATGAGCTTGATTGTGTGGCTAAGCATGTAATGTCTGAGTTTTTGAGTGGCAAAGACCACTGCTAAGCATGCTTTCTCCATGGGTGAATAGTTAAGCTCGTAGCCCACAAGAGTGCGACTGATGTAGTAGATAGCTCATTCTCTATTTTCATCATCATGCTGTGCTAGGAGTGCCCCTAGTGCTGTAGTTGTTGTTGAGATGTAAAGGATGAGTGGGCATCCTGAAACCGGTGGTACTAGGATTGGAGCATTAGCTAGATACTCCTTGAGCTTATCAAAGCTTCTTTGACATATGGGATCCCACTTGAAGTTGGTGTCTTTGCATAAGAGATGTGAGAAGGGTTGGCACTTATCTGCTAGCTGCGAGATGAACCGCCGTACTGATTGAAGCTTGCCCTGTAGGCTTCTAAGTTGTTTGAGATTTCTTGGTGGAGGCATCTCTGTTATTGCTTTTACCTTTTTAGGATCGATCTCTATGCCTCGTCTAGAGACGATGAAGCCTAGAAGCTTGCCAGACGTAACACCAAAGACACATTTCTTAGGATTAATCTTTAAGCCATAATGATTCAGACGATCAAACACACGTTCTAGGATGTTGAGGTGCTCATCTCTTGTTTTGGATTTTGCAAGGATATCATCCACATAGTCCTCAAGGATCTTGTGGATCATGTCATGGAAGATCGCTGTCATTGCTCTCTGATATGTTGCTCCTGCATTCTTTAGCCCAAATGGCATCATGTTGTAGCAGAAGGTACCCCATGGGGTTGTGAATGTTGTTTTATGTTGATCTGCTTCTACTATATGAATCTAATTGTAGCCTAAAAATCCATCCATGAGTGATAGCATTTCGTGACCCGCTGTGAGGTCTACAAGCATGTCTATGTTTGGCAATGGGAAGTCATCCTTAGGGCATGCCTTGTTCAAGTCCCTGAAATCAGTACAGATTCTGATGTCGCCAGAAGGCTTTGTGACTGGCACCATGTTAGAGATCCATTCTGAGTAGTCGATTGCTCTGATGATTTTTGCTTGAAGGAGCTTCTCAAGCTCTGCTTTAACTAGTAATGCTACCTTTGGATGCATTTTCCTTAGCTTCTGCTTCACTGGCTTGACGTTTGGATCTACTGATAGATGATGAACAACAAGGTTTGGATCAAGCCCAGGCATGTGGGCGTATGACCATGCAAAGTTGATGATGGATTCCTTGAGCAAGGCACTGAGAGCAATTTCTTCTCCTTCTGTTAGGTTGACTGAAATGTAGGTGATCCTTGGACATTCTTCTGTTCCCAAGTTGATTGGCTTGGTCTCTTCTATGATGATCGGCGATTGCTCTGGTCTATAATCTTGGATAGGGGGAAGAGGCAAGGCTTCATCTTCTAGCGCCTGAATTGCCAGGTTTTCACTAGAAGATACGCCCTTTATTTTTACTATTTTAGAATCAGAATGTGCCCCAAGGGGGTTTTCACATAAAGACTCATGATGTTCTTTTGCTATTTCATTTTTGCGACTAAAGCTTGCCTCTTCACCAAAATATCCTTCTGGGTGAAGCTGATAGACAGAGGTTGATGTTGGATCCTGGTTGACTGCTGGATCTGATGCCCCCATGAATTCTAGGAGTGCTTGTGCGCTTTGGAACTCGTCGATGTGTGCGATGCTTGGTTGGTCCCAATCTATGAGGTCAGGGTTTGTGAGGGGAAGATCTATGAGGTTAATGGAGAGTTGTTGGAGGACAGAAGTCCTCAGGAGGGTGTCGTCGGCAAAGATATCGTCGTAGGATCGGATGTCTTTCTCTTCAGGGATGTCTTCAATTTCCACGAGGTCATCCTGGCTATTCGAAAAGTTCACGTTGGTCATGTTAGTGTCCGCAGTTGTGGTATTGGGCTCTTGTTCAAGCAGGCGAGGGGTATTAAAGCCAAGTCCTTGTTGTTCTGGATTTTGGGATGGTATGATAGGAAACAAATTTCCATCCTCTTGTGGTCCTAGACCACCACCTTGATAGTTGTATTGTTCTGTGACATTCTTGTAGGGGATTGGATATTTCTCTTTGAAGTACTCAAGAAGTTGTGTGTCACGTGATGGGGGATCTTTGTATAACCATTTGTTAATATCTGGATCCATTTCTTTGCTGTTGATGGTACCATGAGACTCAAAAGTCATGTTTCCAATTTGCTTGAGCTTATAATGTTCTTCAACAGGCTTGTTTTGGCAATTTGGGCGCCCTTGAGTATGTGGATCACGTGGAAGAGCCCCTACAGCAAATGCATCACTGAGGCTGTATTCGCCACAACCCTGGTTGTTGATCTTGATGGATGATAAGGTGGAAGAGAGGATGGTCTCTGGATCACGATGGGATCGGGATGAGCTAGCAATAGAAGTACCAATATCGGTTCCAGGACAATGAGTAGAATGAGGGAAAGATGCTTCTATCACAAGGCAGTATGCGAAGGGGTTAGGGTCAGCGTGGATGGTAACCTCAGTGCCTTGATGTAGAAACTTGATGCACTGATGGTAAGTAGATGGTACGGCCTTAATGGAATGGATCCATGGATGACCGAGGAGGATATTGAACGGTAGGTCAAGATCAACAATGTGGCAGAGAGTATCTTGCATTGCTGGGCCTAGCTGGATAGGCAAAGTCATAGTACCTTCAGAGGTACGCTCCAAGTTATCATATGCTTTAATAGTGATCATCTCATGTTGTATGTCGGCCTCCGTGAACCCGATCTTCTTGATGAATTTTAATGTGCACAAGTTGAGGGCTGAGCCATTATCCACTAGAACTTGTTTGATGGCAAAATCTCTAACCATGATAGCAATACGGAGAGGGAGAGTATGGTCAAGAGCAACATCTGGTATATCAGATTCTTTGAAGGACAAGGCACATGCTGCTGATAGGTGTCCCACAAGAGTTTCAAACTAAGTTGTGTTAATGTCCGTGGGGACATGGCCTTCTTTTAGAGCTTTGTCCAGGATCTCCTGATGGATGGGTGATGTGCGGAGCAAATCCAAGATAGATATTTGGGCTGGCATGTTCCCAAGATGCTCTATGATATTGTATTGTGCTCTTGGTGCATTATGTTGTGTTGCGCGTGCATTTGATGCTGGCCTGGTGTTAGACTGTGCTGTGGATGCAGTAGATGTTGGCCTTGGAGGAGCAGCTGACCTCGGAGGAGCACCGGCAACAGTTATCCTACCACTCCGGGTAGTTGCAGCACATTGTCGATCCGGCCCTCTGACGTGGATGGTATTGATGGTGGGCTCATCTTGGATGGGTTCAACTTGAGTTATGCATCTGACATACTTGTCATAGTTGATGTAGGCCGCTGTGTGATCTTCTTGCTTGCCTTTGCCATGATTTTGGGGCTGATTGGCGTTGGCTTGATTCTTCCCGATATCGTGTTGAGGGAACACATTTTGATATATTTGCAAACCGGCGTTGGGTGAAGCTTGAGTTGGTGCATCGACCTGGATTTCCTTGCGATCGATGAGATCTTGGATGTAGTGCTTAAGCCGCATGCACTTCAATGTTGTGTGCCCCTTCACACGATGGTAATCACAGTATTCATGTTCTTTATACCAATCAGACTTTGGTGCGTTGTCATCTTTCTGTGGAATGGGCGGATATGTGATCATATTTACCTTGGCTAGTCGATAAAAGATCTGATCCAGAGGCTCACCCAAAGGCGTGAAAGTCCTCTTTGGATTGTTCTGATTGTTGGGCTTGTTCTGCCTTGGGGCAACGTTAACTACGTTAACAGGATTGCCTTGACGTGCTGGCTGTTGCTGTTGGTATTGCTGCTAATACTGTTGCACAGGTGGTTGATGAGCTTGAGGAGGCTGCTGATAAATAGGTGCTTGATATGCGGGAGCTGGTGGTTGCTGATAGATGGGCGCTTGTGGCGGTTGGTATGTTTGAGCTGGTGTAGGACTAGCCACAATGAATTGTACATTCTTAGTGTCAGTGGCTCCATCTGTAACAACATTCTTGTTACGATTCCAGTAACGGGATTTATCATTGTTGGGTTTTTTCTTGGAATCATCCTTGAAGTGACGAATAGTGCCTTCGTCTAGGAGAGCTTTCTCGATGCCTATGCCTTTGCTCTTGATGTCTTGGTATGTCTGGAGGCAGTTCATTCGCATGTGATGGGATAGCTTTGGATGCAGGTTATCAATGAAGATCTTTGTTAGATGCTTCTCTGGCGGCTGATATGATAACCTGGTTGTAAGATTCTGCCATCTTTGCAAGTATTCTGCAAGGCTTTCTCTGTCTTTCTACTTTGAGTTGCATAGGTCTAGCAAGGACAACTCATTCTCCACATTATGGGCATAGTGTGTGATGAACTTCTCAGAGAGTTCAGCAAAGGTCTTTATTGTCCCATGTGGTATTTTGTAAAACTACTCAACAGCAGTTCCTCCCAAGCTTTTGGGAAACAGGCGTAGGAGATAGTTATCACTGTAAGCCACTTCTTGGCACGCCATGTAGAACTCTTTGATATGGTTTACTGGATCTCCTTTCCCTCGATACTTGTTGAACTTGGGCATCTCAAAATGCTTGGGGAAAGGGATAGTTGCTATAGACCAATCGAAGGGATATGAGCACACCTCTTCGAACTTGTATATTTTGTTCTCTGTTCCACTTTGGAGCTCCTTTAGAGCATTTTTCATTGCTTCCCACTTAGCATTGAGTGGCGAGGGAACTGGGACTTCTGCTTGTGATGGAAGCTGTGGAACTGGATATGGCGTTTGCTGTGGATAAATGGGTTGGAACTGATTTTGGGGCAATGGTTGTTGGGGATATTGCTGGTGTGGCATAGGGGGATATTGTGGTAAATGATATGGAACCTCTTGATGTTGTTGGGCTGCTTGTTGTTGTTGAACTGGCGGTTGTTGTGGGACTGCTTGCTGATATTGGACATTCAGAACTTGCTGTTGTAACTGATGGGTGGGAACTTGTATTTGCTGGGGGATGATAGGGTTTTGTTGCTGAGGCTGATAGCAAGGGACTTGCTGTTGTTGAGGAATGATGGGTGTTTGCTAAAAGGGGACATGTGGTTGCTATGGGGGATGCTGTTGGAATGATGCTGCTTACGGGTATGATGGTGGTAGTTGCTGAGGTTGGCTTTGATTTTGGCTGATATAAGCTGGGTGCATGCCTGCTTTACTTAGAGGTGGAACAGACGTGGGGAAGCTAGAAGCAAAGGGTGATGGGGTAAGATAGCTGGGGAAAGTTGGCTGTTGAAGTGGTGGAACTTGCTGGAAGGTATTTGAGATTTGGGATGAATAGCTTGAAGCCGGTGGTGTTTGGGGTAATTGTTGCTGTGCTGCTTGGGTGAAGGCGGTTTGTTGACTTGCAACCATAGATGTAGGGGATTGAGATGGGATCCCCCATGCCTTCATTTCTTCTTGTGTAAGGCCCCACTAAGAGCTTGTGTTAGGGTGCACTGCAGCGGATGATGGAATGGTAGGAGCAACGGGAGCTTGGGACACAAATGATGGTTGAGAGAGAGGAGCTTGTTGAGGTTGTGATTGAGCGGATGCTTGTGAGGAGGAAAATGAAGGAAACACCCAAGAGAAGGATGAGGTTGGAATGGGGAGTGATTGCGCTAACCCCAAAGAAGAAGGTATGGGTGTTTGGGGGGTGAAGGGTGACGATGCTCCTTTGATGGTGAAAGGCATTGCTTGACTTGCGAATGGTGGCGGTGTAAAAGCTTGTGTGAGAGGTGGAAGCTGACTTTGGTTTAAGTGTTGGATTTGGGCTTGGGCAGCCATAGCAGATGATGAAGCAAAAGGGGTATGAGATGGAGCGGATGGCACTATAGCTTGTGTTACGGGACTGGTGAGGCTTCCTTGCAAGAAAAGGGGAATGGTGGAAAGCTCTTGGGATGTTTGCATGATAGGATCGGGGAATGATTGGACAAATGGAGAATATGCTTGTGCTAGAACTTGGATAGTTTTGATGGGGATGCGTGGATAGAGAGATGGTGGGATGGAGGTACTTTCTGGCAGGTAGTGAACAAACGTGCTTTGCTGATGTTGTGGTACAAGGGCATTGGTTGCTGGTGGGCTTTCTGGAGGATTTCCAAATGCTTGGTTTGCCAAGGGGGATGAAGGGATGTTTGGATCTTCACATGGGTTACTGGCTTGGATCTGGGGATTGTAGGTCATCATGGCGTTGGTGAAAAGTTTGGGATCGGATGAGGTTGTTGGTGGATAAGGATTCATGCTTCTTCTTTTTCGAGATCTGGTCTCAACAGGCATGGAGATGCAAGTGCTAAATGTATGCAAGATGTTTGGCTAAAAGATGTTGATGGATGCAAAGTTGATGAACTTCTAAAGATGATGACTTCTAAGATGTAATGCAAGGATGGATCAAGATGGCGATGATGGAAGCTGGATGGAACGGATATGGATCAAGACGGTGGAGGAAAGATAGGTTGCTGGTGAAAAGCTAGTGAAAGATTACTGAGTGGTCAACAAATGAGCTGCTGTTTTTCCCAAATAGAGGATCAGAGATATGATGGGGTCAACCTAAGATAGACTGATGATCTTCGGTCAACAAGTTTCTTATCAATACACTCCAATCTCTTGCTCGAGATGATGGCTATGCAAGGACAAGGTTTGATTTCTTTATGACAACACGTTGTGTCAAAAAGAGGATGATGGTCTCTGATCTTGGATATGGGATAGAAATAACTCAAAAGGGTAGAACACTAAGTGTTGGTAGATCTCTGGATTTGGAACAAGGATGATGGATCTGCTGGAAAGATATGGAAAGTTGATGGGGGGATGCTGGTGGAAAAGGTTTTGAAGGGTGAAGGGACAATGCTCTTGAAGGATGATGCAAGTGCAAATGACAAGGACTGATTCTAAAATGCTGGTAGGAGGATGAATGCAAATGCAACTAAGGTTTTGATTAATGATGCAAAGATGAAAGCTAGAATGAAACTAAGATGCAAGGCTGTTTGAGACAAGATTTCAAGATCTGAAGATGGAACAAGACATGAACAAGGATTGGCTAATCTTCTGGCTCAAGGTTGACAAAGTGATGGTTAACTCGGAAACGGAAGGCGAACTGTTTGATGCGGGCGTTATGGGCAATGTTCTCAAGTCTGGTTTGGGACTTCTCTTCTGCTTGGTTTGCTTGGATAATGGATTGATAGGTCTTGGTGTTCTTCTTGATAACTTTTCGCTCTTGATAGGCTTGGGATTTGGGCAACTTTGCTTTAGGATGTTTGCTCTTGCTAGGCATCACTTGGAAAAGAGGCTTCTGATTTTGAGGCAAAGGTTTCCAATGGAAAAAGTTAAAGTCAAAGCAATCCCCGCAAAGGACAAAGCAACCCTGTGGGATACAAACAAAGGCAACTGACTCTGACAAAGCTTTGAAAGTGTATGTTTCAACAAGTGTTTTCACGGAGTCTTTGACTATCAAGTATTTCAAACAAATCTACCTAAGGAAGGTGAGTATCAAAATCGCTTGCCCACAGCTTGGTATCCCCCAGAAGGGAATACAAATGGTGAGTAATCTTGAGGCGACCCGGTAAACCCCTTGGAATCGGTCCTTGCACAAGGATTTTGATACTTTCGGATGTAGATAGGGTAGCCTCTATTTTATCAGGTTTTTAATAGTTCCGTGGTGTCTCCATACCCGGTTATGCTGATCATCCGTGACTCACTTAAGAGCCTTGCCAATTATGCTGGGGGAGAGGAATGTTTACCATCCCCAGACACGTGTTTGGCATGAACGCCCGGCGATTAGGAGATGTAAGTGATTCTTTTGGACTTCACTTATTTGTATACCGGCCGGGGGGGATACCGGTTTGAGGTCGTTCTCCGAGGAGGAAGCGCTTCTCCTTGGACAGGCCTCGCTAAAAGTAGAACAAGTGAACTTGTCCAAGTTCAAATGTTCCACGTTGCTTACTCTAACAAGGATTATGCAAGAATTAAAAAAACTCCTACATGCACATCAAGCAGATTTTGTTCATTTTCCCAAATTTGATTAAGTGATGTTTGAACTTTGAAATGAAGACACTCGTGGTTAGCTTTTGATTTGTTCCTTTCCTCAAAATGTAAATGAATTGAACGTTTGCAAGTTCTTTCCTTTTGTGCATTCAAGATTTGATTAGCGAGTTGATTTAAGAACTTTGAAAAAGCTTTGTTTTGTCCCTTAGATCACTCAAGATTGAATTTGTTTTGCTTGCTTTGAAATCTGAAACGAGATAGGGAATAGAGTTGTTTGTTCCTTTAGTGCATTCAAGATTTGGTTTGCTTTTCAAATTGACAATGACACTCTAGGACCTAAGTTCATTTCCTTAAGTTTCATTCAAGATTGAGTTTGACCTTTGCTGTAATAAAAGAAATGAAAAAACCAGTCTTAAGCAACTCAAGACAAAAACCAAAAGCGACACTGTCCAGCTTATAGGCGACGCTAGAAAGTGCAGAGGCGACATTTAATTTCTACAGGTGACATTCTGTACCTCAAAAGGCGACAGATAAAAAACCAGAGGCGTGATTTCTTTTGTTACAGGCGTGATTTAATTACAAGAAGGCAACAGAAGAGAATTCTGGAACGTAATAGAAGTTGCCGACAACAGGAAATTCTCAGTTATGCAGGCGTGAAAACAGAGTTCACAGGCGTCATTTCTTTCCTCAAAGGCGTGATTTAATTTCATGAAGGCATGACTGAATTGTTTGTAGGCGACATTTCTTTTGTTGAAGGCGACATTTCTTTGTTTGAAGGCGACATTTAATTGCTGTAGGCGTCATTTCTTTTCATGAAGGCGACATTTCTTTATTTCCTGCAAAAAAAAAGCATATAAAGTATAGTTTCATCAAAATGATTGTGGTTTGAGTCCCACCGAGCGTGCCAGAATGTAGACTAGGATTTGAGAGTGCACCTAAACCTGTTTTGAAGGCCAAAGACAAACAAATGTCATAGCATATAATCAAATCAAATTCAAAGGTAAACAAACTAAAATCAAAGCCACCTCAGTTTAAGCTTAAAACGGATGCGCCCATGCACCGTTTGATATGCTTAGATATAGAGGGATGTGGGTGTGCAAACTCAAGCACTTGGAGCATGCAAAATAGGATGATTTGAGGATCAAGAAGACCCAAAATGACACAAAATAGGTATGAGGAACCTATTTTGCCTCAAAGGCCTCAAGAACACACAAATATGCAAAGCTAAATAAATGAACTAAGATTAAAACAAGAAATGAATCTATGTTAATCCATTTAAGCTAATTTAGATGTGATTTAAGCTTGAAAATGATCTAAAAAAGATGAGCTTATGCTTATGCTAAAATGAAAATGGCATTATAACTTTGCTATTGAGTTTGAGAGTTGAAAGATGAGTTGCCTTAGGAAGTGAGGGTATTTATAGGATTCTAAAGGCTTGGGGTAGGAGGAATGAATGGCCAGGATTGAAATCCTTAAGAGAGGCCAAGATTCACTCAAAGGGAAGCACATGGATTGTGCTAGTTCTCAACCAATCAGGAGGTGACACATGTCACAAGGTGAGTGGATGAAAGGAAGGGCAAAAAGGAGTCAACAAAGGGGGCTCCAAGCTCATAACTCTCCAAATAAATGCTTGTAAGAGCAATGAATGGGCTTTAAGAGGCTTTGAAGACTTTGGGGAAGCAATAAATGCTTTGTGGTTGAGATATTTGGAAGGAAAGACTTTGCTTTGGTTTAGGAAAGTCTTAAGCTTGGTTAGGATTGCACAAAGGTTTAAGGGTAGGATTAGGATTAGATTAGGACAAAGACAAGGATTAGGATGGGTGAAGAGGGTGGATTTGAGAAGATTCTAGAAGAGTCTAGATTTCTCCTTAGGTTTCATGGAATAAAAGGTTATTCATTCCAAAAGCCTAAGTTTTAGGAATATTTATTAAAGTATTTTCAATAAATATGGAAATTAAATATTTAACCTTGGGATTAGGGTTAGAAAAGATGGGATTAGCCTTTTAATCGAAATTAAGAAGGGATTAGAAGATTTTGGAAGAGGTTAGTGGTCTAGAGGAAATTGGCCAAGTTTGGGATAAAAAATAAATTAAAAATAAATTAATTTATTTTTGAAGTTTTTGGTCAATTTATTAATTAAATAATTAATAAATTAGGGATAATGTCCAAATGACATTTTTAGGCTAGATTCCTTAATTAAAGATTTTTAATTAAGAGAGAGGGATTTAATGCCATAAAAATAAATTAATTAATTAAATAATTAATTAATTAATAAATGATGATGTCATCAAGGATTTTCAGAAAACAAAAATAATTTATTTTCTGAAGGATTTTTCGGTGTCTACAGTAGGTAAAAGAGGTCGAATAGGAGGAAAGGTAATCATATTAGCATTCAACAATTTAATCATAATAGAATGTAAATATTCAGAAAGAGTACATGTACGATTTAGATTAAAAGCAGTGGATGCAGAAGTGGCATTGTTGGACGCAACAACAACTTGATCAATAATTGCATTTGCTTGCTTATTTATCTTGACATAATTGTTAGGTTTTTGAAACTTGTTAGGATTAGGACCAGCATCACTTTTATCAACTAGAACAGAGCCATTGGAGTGTTGCTCTCAAATTGACTCACTTGTAATTGATAATGATGAAGCATTGCACAAAGTTATTGAAAAGAGGTAAATTCAGTAAGCAAAATCTTATCTCTAATATCCTTTTGTAAATTTGAGATAAACATATGTTGAATATCAATATTAGGAACATGATAAGAAATTTGAGCATACAAATGCTTAAATCTACCAATAAATTCAGTCAATTTTTCTTTAGGATTTTTTTTACAATGCATCAAATCAGTTAAGGACACTTGCGGACCAATGTTGTTTTCAAATTGTTGGATAAAGGCATTAGCAAGTTTTGGAAAAGAATCAATAGAATAAGGAGGCAAGGAACAATACCATTGCAAGGCCTTATCACGAAAAGTTCTAGCAAACAACTTGGCTAAAATCCTATGGTCATGAGCATAGTCACTACAAAGGATTTGAAATGTTTTAACATGAGTAACAGGGTCTCCCTTACCATTGTAATTCTCAAGACGAGGCATATCGACTTGCTGAGGAATAGGAGCATGAATAATGTCTAGGGATAAAGGACTACCCATGTCACATGTAGGAATACTAAACTTGGATTGAGTTAAGGACACAAGTTGTTGTTGTAAAGAGGACATAGTTTGAGCCAGACTAATGATTGTGGAATCATTATAGGAGGCATAGAAACATTAGAAACACTAGGGAAAGTGTAGGAAGTAGTAGGAATAGAAGACACAACCAATGGAACACTTGGAATCATAGTTGGAAGAGGGTTGGAATAGGTAAAAGGAAAATGATGGTAAGAAGGTTGTGAGGTAGGTAGAGACACCAGTGGAACACTCACAAGAAGAGATGGAAGAGATGTAGTCACTCAAAGAGGAGTATAAGTACAAATGCTAGGTAAAGGAATGGAAGAAGGTTCCACACTAGTGACAGGAGGAGTGAATCCTAGATCTTGAGCTTCTTGAGCTAAAGGTTTGATATTTGAATGCACAAGATGAGTGATACCACGCAAGATATTAACACCTTAATCACTATCCCAAAGAACTTTCTTAAGAGCCTCTATAGCTTGAATAGAATCTTGATTATGGTTTTCTTGAATATGCCAATTTCCTATTTTATCAAGTTCAGTTGAAAATTTTTGGACTTGTTTACGAAGAAATCTTAAAGCATCATCCTCATCATGAGATGAGTGAGAAGATTTATGCTCCATAGTACGATTGGAATCATTAGTGATCAAATTGTTATTCAGGATCCTAAGGAAAGGAGAGGAAGACTCGGGATCAAAGGAACCCATAAGTTTGCAACTTCTTCTAACCCTTAATTTACAATGATTAGCCATTAATTTTTACCTTTTCCAACTAAGCCATGTACTTTTACACATCAGACACTTTCCTTTTCTTTATTTGTCATGAAAACTAACCACATCTCTTTTGGAGATTCAGAAAATGAAGGCTCCTCATGATCTCCAAACACTTTGCTCAACTTGAGTTTGATTACGAGATTCAGTGACTAAAGCATATCTCTCAATCTCTGAATATTTTTCTTGACTATGGTTACATCTCGAGAGTGTGTTAGCATTTTTTCTTGCAAGATCCTTAAATACAAGCCCTAGTGCTTGATTGGAACTCTAAGATTCCTAAACTCCTAATTCTAACAAGAAAAGGCTAATTCAAAAGGATTGAATCCTTCTTCACTATGAGCACTTAGCTATAGGTGGGTGTAGCTATCAACTTTACTTCTTCAAAGAATTACAACAGTAGTTTGTACCCTTGATACAGACTTAGTCATCTTAGCTCTTCAAACATGCATAAAAGTAAAAGTCATTCAATCTTTTGGTGGTGGTTAAATGCCTATAAATTGAGACCAGGCCAGTGCCTTATCCTAGGGCCAAGAGTCAAAAAGAAAGCATACATCAATAGAAAAATTATAAGTAAAATACACCCAAAACCCAGGTGAAGTTCCTTACAAACTACCCTCTCTTAAACACATTATGTCATCAAATTCTTGTATGAACCACAAATTCTCAGAGATCTCCCTTAAGGCTTATTCTTCCCTTGAAAGAAGCTTAAGCTTAACCCCCACAAATACCTTGTAAATGATGTGATAAAAATGCCTTACAAATTTAACACAAGAAAAACTCAAGACTCATACATGAAGACAATAGAAATATGCAAGGGAATTCCAATATATTCAAGTAAACTTTCTCTGTCTCAATACATTTCAGATTGACAAATATTCCTATAGGACTCAACACTGATGCCAGAGGCTCTCCTCACAGGGATTTTTCTCCACACCACAAAACAATGGAGAGGAAGTAAAGATAAAGGAAAATTAAAGCAAATTTCAACAAATTGACAGTTGCCAATCTCCCATAAAGTTTTTATCTTCCCTCCAAATTTTGATCTTCTTCTACTTGGTCTCCTGCAACTACCTTTACCCTTGCAACCATTTCTCCCTCCAAAATTGCATCTTGGCTTCTCAGAAAATAATTCGATTCCATTCAAAACTAGAAATGCTCTATGAATATTCATGTCCATTTTGAAAAAATACTTTCAAACTATTGAGAAACATTACAATCATTTAAATCAACATTTTAACCTTTAAATATGCATATTTTAGCCCTTTTTCCTGCACATTATGCCTAGAAGCCACTAGATTTTGACACTTGTCATGAGCTAGTTAGTTACTATGACTTAATCCAAGCTTTGACCTCTGATCTAGAGATTGGTTGAATGGCTTATTCTCTAGATCTCTGAATGCAGTCCTTAACCCTGGGTTTATCTAGAGAATGGGTGAATTGCTTCATTCTCTAAATCTTTGGATGAGTCTTTAACCATGGTCAACACTTGGAGATTACACGACTGAACTCATTCTCCAGTTCTCTGAATGTCTTATCTTAACCTCCAAGAATTTGGAGAATGGGTGACCAAGCAATTCTCTGAATCTCCAAATGTTACTCCCTAACTGCTAGGGATCTGGTGAACACTGCATTCTCCAAGTCTCTGAATGTTTCTTCAAACTGTGAACTCATCTAGTGATTGGGTGACTGCATGATCTTTGAATCTCTGGATCCATTTCGCTAACCGCCAAGAACTCAATGATCACGCAACTGAGCAATCTCTAAATCACTTGATGCTAGGGACTTAACCACCAAGATCTGGCAATCTGGCAACTAACGACCCATCGGGTCACCTAATGTTATCCTTAATCGTGATCTCATCATGAGAACACAGGACTGGGCACCACGTGTCACATCTTTGGTCCTATCACCCACCAGCTGTCTACAAAATTATCTTGTCATCAGTCTGCCAAAATGGTTCCCGATGCACCTTCAGAGCGTGCATGCATAGCCTTCAACTCCTTCTTCAAATCACAATGTGAGCACATTTCCTTATAAACATATGATAATTCGTTCACCCCACCAATGTAGGATTAATTTTGTGAAGAGTTTTAAATATTTCATTAAAAATTTTCCTTATGTGCCCAACTAGCATGGTTCCCAACATGGGCCCACAAGCCAAGAGGAAGTCTTGCCTCCTTCTTCTTCACTTTACCTTCATTCCAAGAGGCTTTGTATTTAAATACCTTTAAAAACTAATTCAAGGTGCATGTGGGATAAACCCACATGCACACCCATTACATTTTACCTTCCGCTAGCCTACATGCACGTTCTTCTCTTCATTCCTTTTATTTGTTTGAGTGTGCACCCCCCTATGCATGCTCACGCACCTTATTTTCATCTGTAAGCACCAGCTCTTTTTTAATGTGTGCAGCCTTCTATTCACTGGCATTTGAGGCATGCACCATTCCTCACTTTCTGATATTTCTCAATTCTATAGTTTTTTAGTAGAATTTATTGGCTATTTTTCACTACTTCTAAGTAGGACTATCTCTTATTTATTAGCTGCTCACTTCTTTTAGAATTTTCCCTTCATTAATCATTTAAATCTCTATTTATCCATTCATCTAAAAGCCCCACAGGTCTTAAGCTTGGTAGGGAAAAGATGTAGTACTTGAGTACATTATATTATGATAGTAATTGTTAATTTAATATTTATATTTGTTGATTTAATATTCATATTTGTTGATTTAATATCCAACATGTTTAGTTATGACTTTGAAGTTTTTATTATTGATGATGACTACTATTAATTGAATGAAAATAATGCTTAGTTGTAAAATGCTACCAATCATGTGATGCCACATCAGCTGCACAAGTTCGGGTCTCTTTTTTGGTCTCACTTTTTTTCACTCATTTTAGATATCTTGTTAAAGAACATGCTGATGAGACAGTATATTTGATGATGTGTACCTAAAACCTTAGTTATAAATAGAGGGCTTACTATGCAAGCTATTGTAAAAATTTAAGAATGATTTGATTATTTTGAAAAGCTCAAAATTAGAATGAGTAAATTTAATTTTGTCCCCTGTACTAGACTAGACCTATCTAAAAGTGAATAGATATGACTCGGCTACATTATTTTTACCATGGATGAGTTCAGATTAATTCCTACCTATTTGGAGCAAAATCTACTCAGGTTCATCAATGTGTCGATGTAGCATGATCCATTTAGGCGAGAAGGAAGATTACCATACTATCAGCAGGAATATTTACTTTCTCCAACCATAACAGAAACAAAGAGCATGTACTTGGAATTAATTGAACTCCTATTTTGTTCTTGCAGGTAGCAGAGGCACTTGGAACAGGAAAAATTGTTCTGTTTACAGGCAATTCCATTTGAGGTGGGATTGATGCTTTGGCCACACTTGAGAGTTTGGAGAAATGGGGTAAGGAAGCCCCTGTTTACATGATCACATTTGGTTTTCCTCTGATTGGAGATGAAATTCTTGCTAGAGCAGTTCGGAGGCAGGGGTGGGCCAATCATTTCTATAATGTTGTTGCAAGGGGTGATTTTTTTGCCAAAACTCTGCTGGCTCCTTGCGAATCTGTGTCAAGATTTCTGGAAGCCTTGCTACCTTACTAGTAGAGGTCTGTTGAGTGGATGAATAGTGATGATGCAGACATTCTCAAGGAACCTATAGACTTGGATTTTCCCAAGTATTTGCTCACTGTCCTACATCATGCTTGTGGTATGGCTAACTTCATCACTGTTAATAATATGTCACCTGGAAATAAATTGATGGAAATTCGGATGCCTGTAGTCAAGTTAAGCCCTTATAGGCCATTTGGGTATTATCTGTTTTGCTCAGAGAAGGGAGCTCTTTTTGTTGAAAATGATGAGTGTTGCCCATACTATTTTATTCCTTGGCCAGTGCTCAAGATCAGGTTTCCATCTCAGAACACACTGATTATGGGAGAGTCTTCCATGGCAACACAAGCATCGCCAATCTAGAAGGGCTTCAGAATCTTCCATTATCACAAGGTGTAGCACTGTTTTCTAACATGGAAATCCAATTGGATGCTCTTGGACTAGGCATTTAGGTAAGCATCTTAACTCCATCCTTTTTATTTATCCAAACACACGGTCACACATATATGCTTTGTCTTTACTTCAAGATTGATTTACACATCTTATTGGTAAGCTAATAACATCAACCATAACTAGCATGCATGTATACATACTTAAAACTGCTCTTTATGTTTCTTAATTTTGTTGGTAGAACACAAGAGCTAGGCTTGCACTAAGAGCTGTAGGGGAGGCAGAACACAAGCTAATAGACAACCGCAACAAACTGAAGGATGAACTGGCAAAGCTAGTTGAAGAAGGAGAGTGTGGGAGAGAAGTAGGACATATGAAAAAACTAAAAGAGTACAGAATCAAATGTCTGAAGTAGAGGAACATTTGATACTAAAATACTTTCATGGAACAACAGGAGAAAGAAGATTTTCATGCCAGCCTTAACAGGCCAAACCTTGTTGCCTTTTTTGACAAGTTAGAAGATATGGTGGAGACCCACCAAGTTCCTGATGACTTTCAATTCATTGAAGAATTGATAAAAAAGGAACAGAGTACAGGCTTCTAGCGGAGCCTCTTAAAATTGCTAATTATTACAGGCTGGGCAAACATGAGGATTCAGGACATTATACTAGAAATGCAAGGCCTCGTCATTATAAAGCTCTTGAAAAGTGGTTGGCAGACATAAAACCCCAAGAAAAGCAGTAGGCTCTGCTTAGTATTCAGCAAGATATAACAAAGGACTCCTGCTTCTGGGCTCATGTTGAAGAAGTTCCATGGAGAATGAGTGATCCAAGGGAAAATCCAGAGGTTAAGAGGACCAAGTGCACCGAATTCCAAAACTATGTGAAGGAACTGATGGATAGAAATGAGTTGTTTCTGCAAGAGGTTTTGATGGGAGAATTCAGTTTTGTGAAATGGTGGAAGAAGCTTAGTCCAGAAGAAAAGCAGGCCTCCCCCATCTCCTATATATTTGGAGGCATAAACTAGAACCATCATTAAGAAATTTGCTAATGTTGTGGTTGATGTTAAGACTTAAACGTTCTTAAACTTTGTGTTTCAATTAAGCGTTCTCAGAGAATGTTGTATATACACTTATATTCTACTGCTATTGGGTTTTCTGTTTAGTTGCTCTTTCTTATATAGATAGCTTTTTTTTTACTCTCTTGTAATGCAGCACACTAATATTTTTCCTGGTATGAGTATTCTAATGTAAATTCTCTTTTTGTAAGTTCAATGGTTCGCAAAAATCAAATTGGAGGACTTTTGCATTTTAAAGTTTACTGCATTTATAACTGGTGAGTTTGAGTTGTGTATTGTAAGGTGTGTTGTTTCTTATTTCATATTATTATTATTATTATCTTACTTTGATGGTGGATTGTAGAATCTAAAATATTAATATTATTTTTAAAAAATTATTAAATTAATTGATATACATGTTTGATATTTAATTGATAGTTAAAATTTAAGATTAGTTTTTTTTTGTTTATTTAAATTTTTTAATTTATAATGAAAATGATTTGATTTTACTTGTAGAAAGCTGTATTGTACATTTTGGTCATTACTAATCTAATCTAATATTAGAATTAAATTTTGTAGTTTTTCAAATCAATTTCATTGATTTGTATTATATGCATGTAGGATCACACAAATCATATTTTGAATACTTGGAACATCTATAAGATCAAGATTGATGGAATTATCTTATCATCTCAATAAATAAAGATTAATATTTTATTTTTAGGTAATGAAGAAGAGTTTCATTGAACAAACTATAGGATACGAAACATATCTATTGTTAGAAGATAATTATGATTGATTGGGCAATTGTTAAGTGATTCAATTTTAAATCCTCCTCTATAAATAAACATTTTCATTTTCATTTTCATCTTCATTTGATGAAAAAAAATATTGTTACATTTTTTTGTGTTGTGGTAATAACAAACCATCAAAAAATTGTTTGTAATTGATTGATACCTGTAAAGAATTAAAAAAAAATGATTGTTGGTGATTGGTGTTGTGATGTGTTCACCAACATGTAAATAATATCCTTTACATATAGAATAATTGGGGAAGGTAAGATTCTCTTCTTAACCCCATATTCCCAAAGGAAAGATCCAAATTGATTAACCACAAGAAAATGGTCAATACATAAATGAATCAATCGATTAGTAATAAGAAGAAAGAGGAAATTCTTACATTCTATTTTGGAAGAAAGTATTTAAATCTTAATTGAAATGAATTAAAGACAAATACTAAGCTCAAAGTATAGCAGATCTGAAAATTGTTGTTTTCTAGTGTCTATGTTGTGTTTCTGGAAATTCTGCAACCGGATCTGGACGAGAAACATAGAGATGGAGAAAACCCATAAATATTTTTCTTTTCTAAGCTAGGTTGACCTTGACCCAAATACGGGGGTTACAATTGTGCCCCTTTATGTAAACCTTGACCTGCACTGCTCCGACGAAAATTTTGTTCATGGATACTGAAAGTTTGTCGAAAAGGGTATCCAAATCTACTCTATAATTCATTGTCCCGCAACTGCACCTTCAAGAAAAATGGTTTTGTTGTTTGGATGAGGGGTTTACCTTGGTCAAACCCTGATTTTCAAATTAACCTTGAAATAGAATTGAAATTACAGTAATAAACAAAGTAAATAGAATAATTCAACTTGCTTATATGTTCAAACCCTTGTGGAGGATTCGAATCCTTAAATCCACAAGTATGGATGCTCCAAATGGATGTATAATTGTAGAAAGTAGGATGTAGGATGTCTGAAATCAATTGCATTTAGATCTTCAACACCAATCTTGAATGGATCTTGGAATAGGAAGAAGCTTGAATGGATATGGATGGAGAAATCTTCAACAAGAGGGCTCCATAGAGCTTGAATCCTTCAATGGCTACCAATGGATCTCCTTGATGAATTGAAATTGAATACTTGAATGCTTTCTTGCATAGATGATCCTCCCTTTTCTTTCCTTCCCTTTTCTCTTTTTTTCCCTCCTTTTTTCCTCCCCCTTTTTCCTCCATTTTTCCTTCCTTTAAAATCAGAGGAGAAGGCTTCCTTATATACTAGTCTAAGACACCAAATTCTAGAGAGGCCAAACTATGAGAAATAAATTCCCATTAGGCTCATACCCCTAGAATTGGACCTATATTAAATGTCTTTTAAGAGTCACCATTTCGAAGCCTGAAGCAGTCGACTTGGAAGTGGGAAAGAATTCTTTCCAAACCCCGACATTTAGAAATCTTTGGAATTTGAAATTTAGACCCTAGGTCAAGGTTGAGGTTGACCCTAACCTAGGTCAAGGTTGAGGTCAACCTTGACCCAGAAGGTTGACCTTGACCCTAAGGTCAAGAACCTCAAAATCTCAGAGCAAGATACTAGAAATAGGTAGGAAAGAAGTGGAAAATAGGGCAAGACAAGGGAAAAATTAGATCCAAGTCAAAGACCCATTCAAGGCATTTGACATGACCCCAAACCACTTACTTGAAGGGATAAACCAATCTTAAATTGAAGTGCTTCCATTTTCTGATGATACATTTAGGCCCCAGTTTAGCAAGAGTATGGACTCGATGCAAACTCTTGGTAAAGGAGATCACAAAGAAAAAGAAAACCTTATTGAAATCAAAGGGACAAAGAAATCTTCAAGCCCCAAGGGACTCAAGTCTTTGTCAACCCCAAGATTACAATAAGAGAGACATCACTAGAAAAAAGAGAGAAAAGGGTGTAATTACCTTGCCTAATGAGAACCTATGTCCCATTGTGAATCACACAAGGAAATAGTACAACTGGAAAGATGGAGTTGAACTACCTGGTCAATGTGGCTACTCACTAGTCAACCCATCAAGGAATCACCCTCAGGAATATTCTATTCCAAAAGAGAAAAGCTTAAAATGAGAGAGATCCAGTCTTAAGGATACCTTCCGACCTTAAGGGATCAAAACTTTGTAAATTGAAACTGGAGGGATCAAGAGTTCCTATAAGATAAAAATCCATGCTTTAAGGATTAGTCTCTAATCCATAAAGGGAGAAAAAAAATAGTTTGAAAAATATTTTGGAAGTGCGTGTGTACAAAAAGTGAGCAGAGCAAATGCCCCCATGTTAAAGTCATCGTTAACACTTTAACAAGAGCAATGGCTTGAATGGAAACATAAAAAACTCCACTGATTACATTTCCACTACGAAAATGCCCCCAAGCAAAGACAAATCAAGAGAAATACCACATAAACATACAGAGAACACAGAAGGGGTCTACCTACCTTGGGGTCAATATGATCATAAGATTATATATATATATATATATATATATATATATATATATATGATATTATTACAAATGAATTGACATCATTCCCCAAAGAAAGTAGAACTACAATCACAATGGAGGAAAGAAAACACAAGAGTTACGAAGAAGAGTCTTTTCAGACCACCACATGGAGACCAAAAAGAATCAATGCTACCAAGTCGCAAATCTAAGTGGACTACACAAGGAAAACATTTACGAACAATAGCACAGGTACAACATAACATGAAAACAACATATAGAAGAATACAGATACATATAGAGGAAAAGTACAATAGGTTCGATTCATTTATCACCTTGTACCAACAAAGTAACAAGGATCATATAAAATAATCTAACAAACATTTAGCAAACACATTACGGGAGAAACACAATACAATAGGCAAACACATAAAAAGATACCATAGAGGACAAGAAAATCAAGCGCATCACCTACTCTCCCCATCTCGGTCTATATCATTTAGGGAAGATGGGAAACTCGCAAGAGAGACTATATCTAACACAGTAGGAATAATAGCCAGTTCCAAACAAGGATCCTATTGAGAATCGTGATGTTTGATACTAGGTGTAATTATCAATTGTGTTGAAAGCATATTAGGTAAATCAGTATCAATGTCAATAATCTCATATTCATCATTAACATCATTAGGATCATCAAGAGTATCTTTTTCATCAAAATTAATCAAATAGAATCTAAGATACGAATAGAATCATCATAATCATTCATCTTAACATCATTATTAACATTAATTTCTTCCAACACAGAAGGCATAGGCTAGTCAAAAGAAGGTCAAGAACTTTGAAGATGAGAGGCACGGGCATTAGCTCAAGCCCGATGCTTATTACGACATTCATTGGTAGATCGGTTACATTTTGTCTTGTTTGAAATATGTTGAGAACTAGGAGGAACAACAACTAGTTCCTTCACAAGTTCTATAGGAGGATTAGTAGGATTCTTAGTAGGCTGAAAAACAACACTATGAGCTTGATGAACAGAACTAGGAGCAATGGATAAAGGAGGTATGAAAGGCATAGGCAAAAGACCATGGTTAAGATCCATCTACGGCATGCTTAACTCAACAATCTTGTGATGTTTATAGGCTTGATATGAGTGAAAAAGGTTATCAAGTCGAGAAGAACATGAATTAGGTAATGAAGTACAAAAGAAGTCAAGGGTAGCACAATCCCTAGGCCTAGAAGGTTGATATAAACTATGATTAATTGTTTTCATTTCTTCATCGTGAATAAATTTAATACACTAATGGATAGGAGAAGCAACAACATGCATGGCATTCAACCAAGGCAAACCAAGCTTAACTTGAAATTGATCAGAAGTAGGGATAACAATGAAGGTAGTGTCCACAACTTTACCAAAAAGTTCAACAAGCAAGTTAATAGAACCAAATGATGGATAGAGAAAACCATTACAAGTTTGGATCCACACATTAGATGTATCATAACAACAATATTGTAAGTTCTTCATAAAAGGTTTTCTTTGGTAATGACATTGACTAAGCATGTAGGATCAACAAGACAACCACACGTAGGCATCTTATAAATCCTAGCATAAATGTAGAGGGGACCATCATGAGCTTTAATAGTCTCAGAATCATCAAAGGTGATCAAGAGTTCCCTAGGTCTATTATTCTTAGGTTGTTTTTGAGGTTTAGGTTGAGGTTGAACTTGAATTTGAGGTTGAGATTGAGGATGGGGTGGAGATACAGGTTGAGACAAAACAACATTCTCCACATGGTTAACAATATGATCGAGATCATCCATCTTCGAATCATAAACAATATCCACAGAAGATGTATGAACAATGGTATTAGTATCATGTGTAGGCAAAGGATTCATATAGATTTAGAGGTTTTGATTAGGAGGAGAGACATATTTATTCCCACTACCATCAAAATTATCAATAGATAAAGCATTAGAATCAATTAAGTCTTGAACCTTATGTTTTAGAGAATAACACTTCTCAGTATCATGGTCATTCTAACAATGGTATTGACAAAAGGCTTTGGGATCAAAGGATTTGGATGCCATAATAGTAGGTAAAAGAGGTTGAATAGAAGGAAAATTAATCATATTAGCATTCAACAATTTAATCATAATAGATTGTAAAGATTCAGAAAGAGGAGTAAATGTACGATTCCAACTAAAAGTAGTGGATGCAGAAGTAGCATTGTTAGATGCAACAACAACTTGATCAACAACTGCATTTGCTTTCTTATTTATCTTGACATAGTTTTTAGGTTTTTGAAACTTGTTAGGATTAGGAGTAGCATCACTCTTATCAACTAGAACAGGAGCCATTGGAGTGTTGCTCTCAAATTGACTCACTTGTAATTGATAATGATGAAACATTGCAGAAAGTTGGTGAAAAGAGGTAAATTTAGAAAGCAGAATCTTATCTCTAATATCCTTTTGTAAATTTTAAATAAACATATGTTGAATATGAATATCAGGAACAAGATAAGAAATTTGAGCATACAAATGCTTAAATCTACCAATAAATTCAATTAGTTTTTCTTTAGTATTTTGTTTACAATGCATCAAATTAGTTAAGGACATTTGTAGACCAATGTTATTTTGGAATTGTTGGGTAAAGGCATTAGAAATTTTTGGAAAAGAATCAATAGAATAAGGAGGCAAGGAACAATACTATTGCAAGGCCTTATCATGAAAATTTCTAGCAAACAACTTGGCTAAAATCCTATGGTCATGAGCATAGTCACTACAAAGGATTTGAAATGTTTTAACATGAAAGACAGGGTCTCCCTTACCATTGTAATTCTCAAGATGAGGCATATCTGCTTGCTGAGGAACAAGAACATGAATAATTTCTAGGGATAAAGGACTGCCCATGTCACATGTAGGAATACTAAACTTGGATTGAGTTAAAGATGCAAATTATTGTAAAGAGGACACAATTTGAGCTAGACTAATGATTGTGGAATCATTACAAGAGATAGGAGGCATAGAAACATTAGAAACACTAGGGAAAGTGTAGAAAGTAGTAGGAATAGAATACATAACTAGTGGAACACTAGGAACCATAGTTGGAAGAGGGTTAGAATATTTAAAAGGAACATGATGG
The DNA here is from genome assembly GCA_027943335.1 of Chamaecyparis obtusa. Taxonomy (NCBI): domain Eukaryota; kingdom Viridiplantae; phylum Streptophyta; class Pinopsida; order Cupressales; family Cupressaceae; genus Chamaecyparis; species Chamaecyparis obtusa. Next base: position 58,727 of record BSBK01008698.1, read on the forward strand.
TAAGAAGGTTGTGAGGTAGGTAGAGACACTGGTGGAACACTCATGGGAAGAGATGCAGTCACTAAAAGAGGACTCTAAGTAGGAATTCTAGGTAAAGGAATGGAAGAAGGTTCCACACTAGTGACAAGAGGATTGAATCCTAGATCTTGAGCTTCTTGAGCTAAAGGTTTGATATTTTAATGCATAAGATGAGTGATACCACACAAGAGATTAACACCGTGATCACTATCCCGAAGAACTTTCTTAAGAGCCTTTATAGCTTGAATAGAATCTTGATTATGGTTTTATTGAATAAGCCAATTTACCATTTTATCAAGTTCAGTTGAACATTTTTGGACTTGTTCAAGAGGAACTCTTAAAGCATCATCCTCATCATGAGATGAGTGAGAAGAGTTATGCTCCATAGTAGGATTGGAATCATGAGTGATCAAATTGTCATCCACGATCCTAAGGAAAGGAGAGGAAGACTCAGGATCAAAGGAACCCATAAGTCTGCAACTTCTTCTAACCCTTAATTTATGATGATTAGCCATTAATTTTTATCTTTTCCAACTAAGCCATGTACTTTTACACGTCAGACACTTTCTTTTTCTTTATTTGTCATGAAAACTAACCACATCCTTTTTGGAGATTTAGCGAATGAAGGCTCCTCATGATCTCTGAACACTTTTCTCAACCTGAGTTTGATTACAAGATTTAGCGACTAAAGCATATCTCTCAATCTCTGAATATTTGTCTTGACTAGGGTTACATCTCAAGAATGAGCGATCAAAGGATTTGCACAGTCTCTAAGCTTTTGACTTAAATCACTTAATCATGAGACTCAACAACTATAGAAATCTCATAATCTCAATATCTTTCCTTTAACCATGGTTTTATTAGGAGAATCAGCGACCAAGACATCTCACGGTCTCTAGGCATTAACCATAACTCTGGTCTTGTTATGAGATCTAGAGATAACACATATCTCTTAGTCATTGGGTACTTTTCTTAACCCAAGCTTTGTCTTGAGACTCACTGATAGTCATTGATCTTGATCTTTATCTATGATGATCTCTTAATCACTAAATGTCTCATGCCTTAACTGTGAAATTGTGAGACCTAGAGATAACCTTATTTCACTTTTCATTTTAACCTTGTCACTGAATCTCTAAATGTTTAGCCACTAACTGCTGGCATTTAGAGATTAAGAGATAACCATATTTTCCAAGTCACTAAACACATTGACTTAACTGCCAAACATTGGAGATCTAGAAATAACTATTTCTCATTAGTTCTTTTAAACTTGGTCGCCAGGTCGCCAAATGAAAATAAACTTAACCGTCATATCTTGAGACTTGGAGAAAACCCTTTTCGTCAAGTCATTGAATGTTAAGTGACTAATCATCAACATTCTAAGATTAGGAGATAACTCTAAGTTGTAAAGTCTTTCATCTTATCGTTGAATCTTTGAATCTAAATAGACTTCACTATTACTTTTTGAGATTCAAAGATAACTGTCTTTTTTAAAACTCATTTCCTTTATTTGCTTGATCTCTAAATAACTCTTGACTTAACTGCTACCTTGCAAGATCATGAGAAAACCATCATGTTAGATCGTTGAAGGTTAAGACATCACCACAAAATATTGGGAGACTTAGAGAAAGCCATTTCATTGGATCTCTAGATAAAAACAACTAACTGTCAAGGACTTAGAGATTAAGAGATAACCGTAAGAGTATTACTTAGTCGCTTAATCTTTGGATCTTTATACTTAACTTTTAGACTTCCCGAGATTTGGAGAATGAAGGGAAATAATAACCATGTGCTAAATAAGAGATTTAAGTGACACAAAAAAGTAACGCACAATTAGACCTTGGGTAGGGTTTTTCATTTAGACAAGGTGAATTTCATGAAACCCTACGAAGAACAAAGGGCCTATTTCTCAAGCTAGGGCATTTTTTTTTTTAAATCTCAAAGGCATGAAAATTTGACTAACAAACCCTATGGAGGACACTTTGCAGCAAAAAGGACAATAATGAAAGTATTGACAATAGGCTACTACTGGCCAACACTTCACAAAGATGCAGCCAATTATACCAGAAAATGTGATAAATGCCAAAGGATGGGTTGTCTTACAAAATCAGATGAAATGCCTCTACATCCACAAGTGGTTGTCACACCATTTGATAAATGGGGCCTGGATTTTATTGTTCCTATAGACCCTCCATCTAATGGAAAATTATACATCTTGGTATGCACAAATTATGTCACAAAATGGGTAGAAGTGAAGGCAATGAAGCATGCCCGTGACAACAAAGTAGCAGAATTCATGTATGAAGAAATATTCACTCACTATGGTGTACCAAGGTAACTAGTGACTGATTAGGGAGTAAAATTCACATAAAATCTAATAATAGATCTGATGAATGAATTGATGCAATCAAGGATGGTGGATCCAATTAAGGACAGTCCAAACCTTACACCCAACAAAATTACATAGCGGAATACTCAACAAGGAAACACAAGTAATTGTTTAACACTGATTTTCATTAACATGCCCGACTGTAAGGCCTTCCAGGTTAGGGCCAATTACAATCAGAAAATAATTCTGCAAGATCCAAGACCAGATCCAATACAATCACCAGCTAGCCCAGCTCTGAAGACAATTAGAAGTTGATGGAAACCCTAAGGTAGATCTAAACTTGAGCTTGCAAGCCTCCAAGTAATCTCCTTGTCTCCAAGTATGAAAACCCCTAGCTCTACTACAAGAAATTATCAGATTACAATCTGATCTGCAAGATCATCAAGAACTTTTCCACAACTTTGCCAACTTCAGCTTCAGAACCTCAGATCTAATTCACTTAAGCCTTCAAGTCATGAAATTCTATGATCTTTTCTCTCTCTAAGTTCTCCCTAAACATCTACCCAAACACCCCCTTAAATACTAATCATCAGCCACAAGTCGACAAGATGAAACCCTAAACTCTTCCTAACAATTATTAAATGCCATACAAGTCAACTTAAAAAATGTATACAAACATTTAATTCATCATGTCGGCCTAAAATCATCAGCTACCAGCAATAAATGCACCAAGTCGGCCCAACAAATCACACAGAACTCTAGTTGGTAAGTCAGAACTACCGAGCATCAGTGAATTAACCAAGCAAGCCAAGCATCGCTAAGCACTAGTGTTAACCGAGCACCATAGGCATGACTGAGTAACACTATCACCAAGCACTAGAGACTACCGAGTTCCTTTAGTGATCGAGCTTCCTTCAATGACTAAGACCATCAGTCAAGGCTGCAATTGGGTAACACCGGCCAAAATACTAACACTCCATTCAGTTTCACCAAGGACATAGAATGCCCCTACCTCAACCTTGGATGCCCCTGCATCAGACACCCCAAGTTCCAAAAGATGTTCATATGTGAGAAGAACATCTTCCAAGGTTCAACACATAAACCCCAAACTGGTTCTTCACATACAAGTCCTCCATCTTCTCTACTTGCATATTCTTCCACTTCTGTTTCCTCTATCTCTTCAAGTCTTTTCTAGACATCATACAGGTCTATTCTCCAAACTGATCATTCATTTTCTCTAGATCCACAAACTCAACTCAGGAACTGATACTCAGGCTTCTCCTACCAAGCGTTGTATCCATCAAAGGAATCAGTGAAAACTTCCTATCATCCTTCTCACAGTAAATACATTCTTCACACAGTCATAAATAGCTCTGCAATCATATTGCCAAGGTCTACCAAATAATATATCACAACTATTCATCTTCACAATGTCACATAACACAAGATCCTTATATTGGCCAATCTGAACATCAATGAAGCATTGTTCTCTAACTTCTAGAGAATGATCATCTTGTAACCAACCAAGGCTATAAGGACGTGGATGTTTCATTCTATTCAAACCAAGTCCTCAGCAATAAGGTTATCAGTACTACCACTATCAACAATAACATCACAAAGTTTACCTTCAAATTTGCATCGGGTCCTAAACAAGTTACTCCTTTGACAAGATTCATCATTTTTAATGAGCAATGTTCACAATAAGTTCTTTGATTCAGGTTCATTTTGAATGTTCTCATTCATTATAGTAGTTCATCAGTCAACCTTCTTTTGTGTACACTCAAAAGAATGGTGTCCTTCCTTTCCACAGTTATAGCAAGTACCTTTAAAGATAACTCTACATGTCTTCTTCTTTGGTTCCACGAGTTTCTGTTCATCTTTAATATCAGTCAATTTATCCTGCACCGAGTGATCAATTTTCTCCTTCCCTCAGGAGTGATTAGGTTGTTTCCTCTTCAACTTATCTTCTACCTTCAAAGCATACTGATAAGCATCTTCAATAGAATCAATCTTTAGCATACCAAGCTCATCCTAAATATTGAATCTCAAACCATTCACATACCAAGCTACCTTTTCTGTACCAAGTTCTTTGTGTCCAGACCGAATAGTAAGTTTGTAGAACTCCTCGGTATAATCTTCAATAGACAAATCCTTCTGTTTCAGATTCTGTAACTTCTTAAACAAGTCAAGCTCATAGTCAACCGGTATGAACTTAGCTTTCAACTTAGTCATCATCAACCTCCACCGATTGATCTTCATTTCACCTTCATCTTCTCGGTCTCTTTGTAATTCTTTCCACCAAAGAGTAGCATGTCCTTTCAACTTTGTCTGTGCTGATCTCACCCAAAGAGGATCTTCAATTTCTTCCAACTCAAAGAAATCTTCAAGTTCACCAATCCAATCAATCAGATTGTCGGGCTTCAAAATACCAGAGAAAATAGAAATTTCCATTTAGTAATTACTAAATCGAGCAACAGATCTAGGTAATTAAGAAGTTCTATCTTCACCAGATCTATCCCTCCGATCATCGCCAGTAGATACAGCATGTTCAAATTCTTTAGTAGCTTCTTCATTGCCATCCTCAGTACCAACATTCTGAGCTATACCAGTAACAACTCTCATGATCTCAGCGACCATGTCATTCTTCGTCAATTCCATCTCAGATCTGAAATCTGATTTCACCCTCTCTATGATCCAGGATTCCATAGTATCACAAAGATCAAAAATAACTCTAGGGTCTAATCTTCTCAGAGGCATCCTTAAAGATATGCAAATAAACCCTCTGCAACAAACCCTCATCAACCACCTTGTGACAATTTCCAAGTTGTAAATAAGTCAGATCTCAACCTGTAATCTTGCAAACAACTAGGGCACAATTTCACAAGTTTAGTGCTTCAAATCTACAATCTAGATTGCACACAATCTCTTCACCAACAAGATCAACTTCGCAAGATCAGCCTTGGTAGGTCAACCTTCTGCTTCCACAAGATCAAACTCTCACTCCAACAGGAACAACTTTTCTCTGATACCTCCTGATGCAGTCAAGGATGGTGGATCTAATAAAGGACAGTCCAAACCTTGCAGCCAACAGAATTACATAGCGGAATACTCAGTAAGGAAACACAAGTAATTTTTTAACACTGATTTTCATTAACATGCCCGGTTGTAAGGTCTTCTGGGTTAGGGCCAATTACAATCAGAAAATAATTCAGCAAGATCCAAGACCAGATCTATTACAATCACCAGCTAGCCTAGCTTTGAAGATAATCAAAAGTTGATGAAAACCCTAAGGTAGATCTAAACTTGAGCTTGCAAGCCTCCAAGTAATCTCCTTGTCTCCAAGTATGCAAACCCCTAGCTCTGCTACAAGCAACTATCAGATTAAAATCTGATCTGCAAGATCATCAAGAACTTTTCCACAACTTTGCCAACTTCAGCTTCAGAACCTCAGATCTGATTCGCTTAAGCCTTCAAGTCATGAACTTCTATGATCTTTTCTCTCTCTAAGTTCTCCCTAAACATCTATCCAAACACCCCCTTAAATACTAATCATTAGCCACAAGTCGGTAAGATAAAACCCTTAACTCTTCCTAACAATTATTAAATGCCATACAAGTCAGCTTACAAAATGTATATAAACATTTAATTCAACATGTCAGCCTGAAATCATCAGCTACCAACAATAAATGCACCAAGTCAACCCAAAAAATCACACAGAACTCCAGTTGGTAAGTTAGAACTACCGAGCATCAGTGAATTAACTGAGCAAGCCGAGCATCACCGAGCACTAGTGTCGACCGAGCACCGCAAGCATGACCAAGTAACACTATCACCAAGCACCAGAGATTACCAAGCTCCTTCAGTGACCGAGCTTCCTTCGATGACCAAGACCGTCTGTTAAGGCTACAACTGAGTAACACTAGCCAAAATGCTAACACTCCATGTAGTTTCACCGAGGACACAGAATGCCCCTGCCTCAACCTTGGATGCCCCTGCAACATGAATACAACATCAGACATAGGAAATCCAGTCCCTACCATCCACAAGCCAATGGTCAAGCGGAAGTCACTAATAGAGAAATTGAAGAAATCCTTACAAAAACATTTCAACTCAACCACCAAGACTAGAGCAACCATCTATCAAAAGAAATCTGGGCATATAGAACCACATGGAAAACAACAACTGGATTGACTCCATTTGAACTACTATATGGAAAAGCAGCCATGCTCCTGATTGAATTTGAACATAAAACATTATGGACTACTTTGAAGTTGAACATTGACCTTCATGCAACACAGTGAGAACACTAACTACATCTCAACTCTTTGGATGAGATGAGAAAATATGCATCAGAGCGCACGGAGATAGTCCAAAAACAAAGAAAAAAATGGCATGACTCACACATCAAGAACAGACAGTTCAAAGTAGATGATTGGGCACTATTTTTTGATTCAAGATATCAAGAAACACACAGAAAACTACAAACAAGATGGCTTGGACCATATGAGTTAAATCATGTCTTTGAAAATGGCACAGTTCAACTAACAACAATTGATTCAATACATTTCAAATTGCTGGTTAATGGCCATGGACTTCGCCTATACCATCAACCACAAACCAAGGAAGAGTTCTTGTAGCAATTTCAAGAAGCCAGCCTAGCAGCGACAAAGGTAATAACTCCTACAGCAGAAGGTGTCAACCTTCTTCATGTAGCTTCACCTTAAGATACTTTGAGGTACGCCCATAATAAAAACTTCATTTCAACTAAAGTTTCATTCTCCGTTCATTTTCTTAATTCTTCTTTCCAACACACCTCATTTCTTTATCTTCCACCCACACAAACTCCACATCACCCAATTTCTCTAATTTTCTAAGTCTTCAATAATTCCACATCGGCAAATGAACACAGTCAGCTACCATACATTTCACGATGAATTCGATTCTCATCCTTTTAGCGCATCTGAAAACAACATGATGGGTACAACTTTTCAATTTATTTCCACTTTTAGAACACACATTTCGACAATTATATCTAATACTACCTATATTTATATCATATGGCATTACAACAGTTTTCTACCTCTTTTGAAGTACGACAAGTGTGGACACTTGTCATTATTTTGTATGGGGGAGAAAAGTGTATTAATTTTTAAGTCACTATTTTTTGTACCTATCATCCCAAATTAGATTGTATGTAGCCCATATCTGTACTTAAGTGTTATTTCATTAAGTCCTTGCATTGTTTGTACAAAGTATTGTACTTAAAAATCCTAGATTATTCTTGATTCCTAATTAACATAACCCTAGATGACATAATTAACTTGAGTGGAAGTTAATTGTACTTAAAAACATAATTCCTTGTCATAAAGTGTCATTATCATTCATATTGCCCATTTTTCAAAAATAATGCAACATAGAGGTTGAAGGGAGTTGAAGTTGAAGTGTAGTTAGAAGCATAATTGAAGGGTATTTCATAAGGATTTAGGAAATTTGGGTTTTCAGATCGAAAAGGAAGTTGTAAATTTTTAGACTGAGAAAGAAATTTGGAGAAGGAATTATGAATAATGGAAGGCCAACTGATGCGGCATGAACCAGTGGTTCATACTATTTTTTTAGTTTATGTAGAAGTCATCCGCAGATTTCATGCTTACGAATGGCTTGGATATTTTTTGAAATTAATAAAATTTGATGAGGATGTGGCCACTAAGTTCATGAACACATTTGAGAAAGGGGAAGAAAATGTTTTGGGTGTGAAAATTTTGGCAACGAAGGAATGCATAGCAGAGGTGACATTTTTTTCTAGCAATTGGGGAGCATTACCCCAATGAGCATGATGCCAAGTCAGCGCAAGCTTAATTCACCCAGCCTTTTGACCCTCTGCTGGAAGTAAACAAACAAGGTTGCAAGCGCATGCCACTCCCTAATCCATACAATGATTTGGCTATGCACATTATAAGGTATTTCATATGTGAATGAAGATTCTCCCATTTACATTCTCATGATTTCAACTTGCTTAGTTGCATCAGAAATAATCTTCAAGTAAATATTGCAAATTTTCTGTATAACATGTTAAGCATAAGTGTTGATGAAGCTCAGAAGGATAAAACAAATTTTGTTACACATCATGCCCTAGTCAAACTATTAGTTGAAAGATCTCTTAGAGACGTCTCTCCTTTGCCATGGAAAGAATTTTTTAGAGTCAAAACCTTACAACCTCAAGATGAGCATGTTGAACAGCCAGTTCCTAAGAATGAAATACCCTCTGAACCACTTGATATACACCAAAAAAGAGAATCTGAGAATCCTAAAGAAAAGGAACCTTCTCCTATCCCAAAAGGTAATGTACCTACCTTATCCCAAAGAAAAGGGAAATGAAAGATTTGTGAAGGAACTCCAGTTCCTGAAATAGAACCCCAAAGCCCTATAGTTTCAAAAAGTAGGAAAAGGAAATCGGCTCCTGCAGCAACTACTCCTACAGTAGAGAGACCAAAGAAAATTGGCAAAAAGAAAAATGTTGAGGTAATAGAAACTCCTTTGAGAAGAAGTTCTAGGATGAGGGGACAAATTCCTTAGGTTTATAGAGAATACCAAGGATTGCCTTATTTCACATTTCAGAGAGCCCTAGCTAGAGTCAGGAGTAGATGGAATAAATTGTCTGAGGTTTTCAAAAAGTCTAAACCACATAGTCTTATTAATTTACAGGCAGCAGTAAATAGAGCATTGAAACACATGCAATTAGGGAGACAAATCAGGAGAGAGCTTTGGTGTCCTCTAACCTTTCAGCCATCGATGTTCCTATGTTCGTTGTATGACATTAACACTACAAAGTTGGACCAGCTGCAAGAAGATTACCGAATGGACTATTGGGTAAGAACCAAAGGGTTCTACTACACCTTCAAGAGCAAGTGAAGAGGCAAAATTGAGGTTGGAGAATTCAAAGGAGTTTCCAAGAAGTGTAATGCTTGAGGACATGCATTATACTTGTTAGGGGGCAACTAAATTTCAAAATGGTAGGAATAATGGGTTGGACACGGATAACTCCAATAAAATGCTAGCTCTAATTTAACTAGTTGCTAAGGATGTTAATTATGTGAAGACAAATTAGGAGGGAAAAATTAAGATACTAGAAGACACCATTGGTAACTTGTGTACACCAAGCTCAAGGTAGTGGTCTCTATTAGCATAGCTATGATCCAAAGTAATGTGTTGGACCTTGAGATGCTTAATGAGAAAGCCCAAGTATTTAAAGGGGGTTTCGTGAAAGAGAAAAAGGAAAATTCACCATCTAAGGTGTTGGCACTATTTGTGAGGATGTGGGTGCTAGTTGGTGATCAAGGTAAAATAGGTTCTATTAGTCTACAAGGGTCTTCAATTAGGTTCTATGACCATACAAGATTTATTGGCAACTAGTCCCAGATTATCCATGAGGCTATGGATGTGCATGATCAAGTGATTGACAAAAATCCTTAAAGAATTATAGTACAATGACTTTCGAGTATTTTTCTTTTGTTAGATTTCTTATCTTTTTGTTGATGGTTACTATCAAGTCTTTCTATTATTGTTGGCAACCTTTTTTTGAAAAGGGTTTTGGGGTCCCTTTAAAATTTGTTTTACCTTCCTCAAAAAATATTGGTTAGATTTTTTAACTAATTCAGAAAGAGAATTTGCTAGTTTTTAATTTTATTTATATATCTAGACATTAGTAAAGGAATTAAATCTATAATTTTAACCCTAATAAGATTCTCAACAACTATGGGATAGTTGTAGTTCTACTTGAACAATCACTCTTATTTCACATATTGATACAAGGTTGTATGATTATCTAGACGATGGTCCATTGGCTAGATTTACTTGTTGGACATTGTCATTTGGTTCTACATAAAAAATTACCTTGTTCCACTTCTCTCTTATTGAGTTGAATAAATTAAATATTTAGTTTCATAAAATCTATTCTTTATGCATTTCAATGCATCAAGATAACAAGTCCAATTTGCATTATAAACCTTTTGCATACTATAAATTTTTTATTATACTTAAATTACTTTAAGTCCTAACAATAAAATTAATATTTTTATAGAATTTTTCATTCATTAGACTTGTGTGTGATGCTATCAAACACATGGAAAATAATCCATTTGGTAAGATTTTACAATTAATGGTACAAAGAAACCTACATTATAGACTAAACTATATAAGAATTTAAGTGAACCATATTAGCAAAGTCATATAGAACAAAATCTTAATTAAACAATTTATATATTAGTAGATAGTGAAATCAATTAATTATACTATTATCCTCACCAATTAAACAATCTTTTGATATAAAATTATTGTTTTAAACAAATCAACCTTTAACAATATCTCTAATTTAACTTTCATTATTCTTTACATAATAAAAAAATTAGATACATAAATTAATTAATAAGAAAAAAACTATATTTTCTTTTTTGCATGCTATATATTCATATTCATATGAATTTGAATAGATTATTAATTACTTAAAATCAATATAAATTAATACTTTTATATTTAGTTAAAAAAAAATATTAATAAAAAGTTCAAAATTATGAATAAGAATAATTTTGACATGATTTATAATTATTTTTTATAAAAATAAATAAAATTAATTTTATATTGATTAAAAATAATTAAATATATTTTTTAATTTAATTATTAAATTATAATATTAACATAGATATCTTAAATACATTTACTTAAAATAATATTTTAAACTTTAAATGAGTATTAAATTTATCATAAAAAGTATGGATTTTTTTTATGTAGTTACAATTCATAAAAATAATTTCACAAATAAATTAACATTGTAGAATTTCTCAACATTAATAACAACTTATATTAGTGTTAGATTTATTAAGTACAAAAATATTTACTGAAATCTTACTTTCATTTATGAAATAATGCATTTTGTTTGATTTTTCATTTTAACATTTAAAGTTTTTTTTCCAAGGTTTGAATATCTATTTTAGCATTAAAAAAAACTAATAATTCTATCAATTTGTTTGATTCTATTTTTTTATTAATAAATCTATTAAAATATTCATTCTATTTTTATTGACTATGACAAAAAGTTCTCACCCCAAACCCAACCCCAATTAACTACTAAATTTTTATGATTTTTTAAAAACTTCAAATTAATATTTTTTTTAAAAATTATATTTTTGTAATGCTAAACTATTTAAATTGCAAAAATTGAGATTTACAATTCAATATTCCCACGAAAAAATTAAAATTTTACAATAAACCAAAATATTTTCAAAACAATCAAAATCTAAGAAAATAAGATAATAACTTATTTATTATTGAGAAGTACATGATATCTTCTAGATACACCCTTTGCAACAAACTGTGAAGATTTTTTCGTTATGTTCTAGTAAACAACATACATCAGTTTTGCTATTATCCGCGCAAAAATCACATGAGTCTGTTGGACTCGGATCGCATTGCTGACAAGCAGGACCACATGGAATCGGGACCACAGTGGCTGCATTTCAATTCGAAGAAAATATATTTCATTACAAGAAGCTTACAATTAATAACAATGCCCACTACATACTATTTTCATTAAATCTTTGTAAAGATAATATGAATATATATATATATCTCACTCAATGGTGTACCTGAAAACAATGGTATAGTTGCTGAAAGAAATATGAGAGCGCTAAGAATGCATGCGGACACTGAAGAGCTCATTGGAATCCTTTTGCCTGCCATTTGATTTGACATTATTATTAATTATATGTTATGAATGTGCACACAAGTATTTATATATTATGAGTGTGCCTTTAATTAAGGAGACTTTTTTTTGTTTGTTTGTTATGTATTGGAAACTTTCTTTATAAATCTTGAGTTGCTAAAAGTTGACAACAAAAAGAAAACGAATATTAAGTGGAAAAAGATTATGCATTAGAAACTTTATTTGTGGATTTTGATTTGATTTGATGAATGTTAAGTAAAAAAAGACAATACATTAGAATTTGGAAACTGTTTTTATGAATTTTAAATTGATGAATGTTAAGCAAAAAGAACAACGTATTGGAAACTTTCCTTATGAATCTTGAATTGATGAAAGTTGAGTAGAAAAAGATAACACATTAGAAACTTTCTTAATGAATCTCAAGTTGATAAGTGTTGTGGGAAAAGGCAATGCATTGGAAACTTATCTCAAGTTGATAAATGTTAAGTGGAAAAAAACAATGCATTGGAAACTTTCTTTATGGATCTTGAATTGATGCATGTTATGTAGAAAAAGATGATACATTAGAAAAAGAAATTCATGAGTCTTGAGTTGATAAATGTTAAGTGGAAAAAGGCAATGTATTGGAAACTTTCTTTAACATTTTGATTGATGTATGTTAAGTAGAAAAAGACGATACATTGGAAACTTTCCTTATGAATCTTGAATCGATGAATATTGGGTAGACAAAAACAATGCATTAGAAACTTTCTTTATGGATTTTGAATTGATGAATGTTAAATAGGAAAAAACATACATTAGAAACTTTATTTATGAGTAATGTTAAGTGGAAAAATAAAATTCATTGGAAACATTCTCTTATGAATAGTTGATGAATGTAACATAAAAAGAATTGTATTTTGGTTGGGCTAATGCATTGAGGAGTAGAAAAGGTTGTCAAATAGTTTGAGACATGTCTTTATTGTCATTTCTATTATTGTAAGAAAATTGAATCTTGACGTTAGATAAAATGATAGTTAGGAAATAAAATAATTGCAATAATAACAACTTTTACTTTAATATAACATTTGTTTTAGAATTTAACTAAATAGTTAGTTTTTTTATAAAATTAAAGTGTAAATAAAATATTAGTAAAATTGTAAGGAAATTGAATTTTGATAGCAAATAAAATGATGATCAGGGTTAAGTTATTAAAATAATTGGAATAATAAATATTAATTTAATATAAAATTTATGTGATAAATTTATTAGATAGTTTGTTAATTTTTTTAATAGAATTATAATTTGAATAACATCAATAAGACCTATTAAAGGGGGTTTTTATGATGTTGGTCATATTAAGCTTATTTGGAGAAAGATCCTAGTGGCTCTTCTTGAATATATTACTGTTGAGGCAGATACACGAGGGCACACTCTTACTATTTTGTTCTCCTAAATCATTTTAGGCACAAGATATATGTTTCTTTTCTGTATTATCTTCTTAGCTCTCTCAATTTGGGATTAGGCTTCATAAGAGCAATCATTGTAAGCCTATGATCCATGAAGGTTTGATGTATCTGATCTATGAGCATGTTTGGGATAATATTTATGAGCCTATGATCAATTCTATGGATACTAAGAAGGAGAAAATGCCTAGAATGCTAGAGGAATTAAGCCCTAACAAGAAGAAAGGCAAGAGAACTAGTGAGGAGATGAGAAGTGAAAGAGGGCAGCCTGCATCGGCCAAAAAAATCAAGTTTACTCTAGAGAAGAGTACTTATGATGATGATAGGGACATGGAGACTGGTGATGATGGTGCCAAGGAGGCAGGGATTGTTGTCCCTATGGTTAAGTCCATAGATGATGATGGGGAGGGCATCGAGACAAAAGCAGACGATGTAGAATATGAGGAGGAGGAAAAAGATGGTGATATGGATTGTGTCCCTCTTAAGTATGAGGTTTTTTCAAACCATGATGTGGTTGGTAGTACTCACACCATTTCTGATGATGCTCCTAAGGCCCAGCTGAGTCTTGGGAAGCAAGAAAAGGTTCCCATTTCATTTGATTATGTGAGTTTGGAGGACCATGATATGTTTATTTCCCTTGAGGAGAATGAAGGTGAGGTGGAGATGAACAAAGGCAACACTAGTCTTGTGAAGTTGGAGAAAGATATTGTCAGAGGTGAGCCTTTCTTGGAGAATGATGGGGATCCTAACAAACTAAATGTGTAGATTTTGATCAATGAGCTCAAGGACAATAGAGAGTTGGCTTTGAGTGTGCTTCAGACTACCAAGGCCATATCCATGTACTCCTTTTGGTTAAATAGATGGACCTTCCACAAAATCAAGAGCCTTAATCTGAACTACAGATCTCTCTCTGCTATGGTTGATAACTTTCATCAGGGTTCCCCAGATAGAAGATCTTTGATCAATGACAACCCTATCAAGATTCTGGAGGAAAAGGTTGATTGTCTTACCTCTAGAATGGAACAGATGGAAAAATCTATGAAGACCATTCTCAATCGCAGTCAAGAGTCTATTAAGGACTCTGTTTATAACCTAAATTTGTTTCTTGATAAGGTGGAGAAGTCTCCAGGGGAGATACCTATGATGAATCTAGAAGCAGAAGCAAGGGATACTTCTAGTTTTTTGGTTGGTCCTAGGAAGTGCACGAGGGCTAATATGAAGAAGGGCAGACCTCAAGATCCCAAGCAGTGCATCGAGATTAGGGTGTCTACTTAAAATATGTCTAAGCTGAAAGAGAATGTGGCCTCTACCAACAAGGACCTGGCCCAGTGGTCTTGACCTGCTTATGCCCGTTATTTTTTGTTGTTGTTTGTTTTCTAATGGTTTTGTTGTTGGTTGGTCTGCTAGTCTTTCTATGGGGTTAGTTTTGGGGGCTGTTGGTTTTGGCAATGTTTTGTTTTGGGTTCTTTGTTGATTATCTTTAGTAATCTTTTGTAGAGGGTTTCGAGTCACTTCAAAACATTATTTTTCATTTAATCAAAAACATCAATAAAAGCTATCATTTAAATGTAACATAAAATAATTATTATGAGATTTTCAGAATTATGTGTGAGAAATAAAGAAAGGTTATTATTTTTTATATACAAAGTGTATCATCCTAAAAATTTAGCATGTATAATTAGATGCTCATTTTAGCCCATTTTAGTATGTGTTCCCACATTGATTTCACTCTCTCCTTATGCTCATTGGATATTTAAATTAATATTATGTCTTGTGTTGATTCAATTTCTTTAAAACTCCAAGTAACCCCTTATTTCTAAGTTTGTTCCTCTATTTTTCCTCCAAATCCATAATTCATTTCATTAGCTAAGCCCTATATTACCATTTATGGCATTTATATTCTCTCATAACCTTGAAACTGGCTATACCATATTTTTTCACATCTTCTCATTGCTTGGGTTTCATGTTCCTAATTTGGGCCCTAATTGGTGTGTACGTAATGAGTCAAACATTATGTACTTAGGTATAGGTCATTTTAGTTGCCCCATACCTTGAGATTTGTGCTTAAATTAGAATCAAGGATCTATCTCAGGTTTTTAGCAGAGGATTATGACTTACAGTCAACCTACTTGAGTTTTAACACCTAAGATGTTGTGAGAGGTGCATAAACACCCTATCTCTCCTCATTTTGAGATCCACTAGAATTCTCAACCAACACGATCAAGAAGAAATCAAGAAATTAAAATTAAAGCTCTCTTATACAATTTGGCATCCAAGAATTCTCAAGGTCTTCAAGCATTCAAGTCTTCAACTCTTCAAAGAATTCTCCTTCATCAAGCATTGTGGAAAACTACAACATCTATTTTACAAGGATCATATTTCATGATTTTACTTTGGGTTTTTGTGGAGTTCAAACTATTGCATTAACACTTGTGATTACATCCAAAGAGACATTATGGAATCAATTCATGAGGTAATTTCATCTTCCCTTTAAAAAATTTCATTAAATTTTCAAAGTTTTAGGAAAAAAATAGGGAACAGAATGTTTCAGCCACTCTATACCTAAGTACAGATTATTTTAGCCACCCTATACCCTTTGGATCTAGCCCAAATGCATTCTAGAGAGAGGTTGCAACTTTAAAATCTCATATTAGCATAACTATAGGTATTTTCAAGATCTTGATTGTCCAATATTCAAATCTAAATTAGCAAGCCTTCTATCTTGATCTAGGTGCATATAACATCCTCCCTAATTTGCATTTCTTATCTTATTATCATTTCCCATTTCAATTTTCATATTTTGTGAAGGATCATTGATCCATTCAGTGCTTGGGACCATCCCAAACTACTGGAACATCTTCCTTCTGAATGTGCAACTTCGAAAAGGAGAAGTGGTCTACCTCCTTGCATTGATTCCCTTTTCATATTATACATTTTGGTGAACTTGATGTGAATCAACCATGCAAAATTTCCACTCCTAATTTGGTTTTTAGATCTTATTTGTATGCATTAAATTTTCATTTTTAAAAAAAATTGACATAAAAATTTCATATTGTTCTCTCATTTCATTTAGAGAAATAAAATCAAAAAAATATTTCATTCCATGCATTAGTTAGCAATCATTGCATTTCATATAGATCCTTTCATTTAATTTATACACTTGCATTGGAAAAATATTTTAAAAAACATACTGAAGGGCCTAATTTGGCCCCCCATGATCTTGCACATACCCATAATTAAATATTCATTAAAATTATTCAATTTTTTGGAATTGGAGGGAAATGACAATTTAAAATTTGAATTTAGACAAGATGAGACTAATTAATTAAATAATAGATATTATTTAATTAATTTAGAGGAATATTATTAAAAATGTCACGCACATGCAACAAGATAATTTTTAATGTGTACATTTTGCCCCTCTTTGAGACAGTGTGTTTTTAGACATTTCAAAGGATGATTAGTAAAAATTGTGCCTTGATATGCCCCAATAGGATTGCGGTAGCCACTAGGTAATATAACACCCCCTCGAGAGATTGTTAGTGCAATAAAGGCATGAATAATCTCTCAAAAGAAGAAGATAAATGTTAGATAAAATGATGAAAGAGAAGAATAGTAAGAATTAAAGAATACTAGTAGCTTATTATGACTATTTGATTGACATTGGAAACATAAATTATTGATAAAAATCATGTATGGTTTTAGAAATGATTCATCATAAGACAAGTGTCAAAGTCTGGTTTGAAGGAACACATACCTTGTATAAGAAAAGCGACAATGTCTCATTTCAAAAAAGATATATCCTATATGATAAAAATGATGATGTTTGGTTTCATGAAAGACATGTCTTGTATAAGACATATGATGATTGATTGATTGATTGAATAATATAATGATTTGACCATTTGAGCATTTTGACAAATTGATTGATTGATAGAATGTTAGGACTGACTGAAAGAAAATTAGGATGTGAATGACTAGATTGATAGAATGTTAGGACTAACTGATAGAATATTAGGACTAATTAACAAATGATTAGGATGTGAATGAATATGTCAAAAAAAAACAAGGTGAAAATGAACCATCTATTGAAATCCAAAATTCATTAATACCATATTCTTTAAAATCTTTAGAGTTTGAGCAATTATCTTTCATCATTGAGCCCTCTTTGTTTAGTAAAATGGGTATATCCACACCAAGATATTGATAGATCAAGATGGGTAATTCCTTCTGCATATGATAGACATGTATAACAGACAAGGAATATTATCATCTATCTAAGGGGTCATACATTAACGGTCGAGGTATGTGTGACAATCATGAGCAATTTGATTCATGTTAATATTTTTGCATTAGATGCTTTGCTCATATGTGAATGTGAAAACACAAATGCCCAAAATACCTTTCCTCAAACTTCATAAAAAATATCCCACAAACAATAGACACAGTAAAATAAATCCATAAACCATCCCGACCTCACTCATGGATGTCCCAAAGAAGCATAGAAACATGACTCAATTTAAATCAATAAAAAGATAAGACTCACTTAACCAAATGAGTCAACAACCATACCGATCTTCTTGCCCAAGATGATTATTTATTGATAGGAAAATGTTTGATAGGATGCCTATTGTAGGAAAGATCTATTTGTTAGATATCTAACATGGCACTTATTTAAGGAAAGACATGTCTGTAAAGGCACATTGTTTGATAGGTATGTTTAAAACTGATAGGCGGTTGATTAGTTAGGTTATGCACTGGCTTGGTAGGTTTCTCTGTTGATGTGTGATTTTTTAAGATTGGTGTTTTGCTCGATGTACTATTTGTGTCTGCTTAAAGTATCAGTCATTACAAAAATATTATTTTATTGATGGCATTTGTCAAAAGAAAATGTATTGTACAATTTTTAATGATTTTATGATTTTGTGGATTTTTTAAAGATATTTTATCTTTTTTGGATTTTTCATAACATTTTATGATTTTTTGGGGACATTTTATCATTTTTATTAGGTGAAAAACTTGGTAGGATTTATTCTCAAACAAGATGTATTTATTTGTCCCAGTGTCTAGCAAGGCATAAAGCATTATGAATGGATGAATGAACTAGAGGGATGGAAATAGATAGGTGAAAGACAATGGTAGCATATTATGCAATCATAACTAAATTAGATGCAATGACTATCTCACAATGGGATAACATGTTTTAACCAAGCTAATGGATTGGATATGTCGCTATGTAGGAAATGAAATGACACATCTGAATGGCATGTAGTCCATATGAATGGATATTTCAAGAGGTTTTTTGAAAACATGTTCTTCATTTTTATGTCCTTAATTTTGATCAAGACCAACAAAGGGATACAAGATAAGCAATATGACATGTGATAATGGATGATAGAGGTAAGGGGTGGATAAAACAAAGGATAAAGTGAAGTAGATAGTGTTACAAGTAGTGGTTGTCGTTGCACCAAAAGATTTACCTGTTAATGCCTGATACAACCACTAGACTTATAGAAGACACGGGAGGTGGTTAAGCCATGTCACAAATCCCAAGGGGAGTGCTAACCATTTTTCCAACAATCTCCCCCTTAGCATTACCCAAGGGGATTCGAACCTGTGACCAAGCTCTGATACCACTTGTTACAAGTAGCGATTGCCGTTGCACCAAAAGATCGACTTGTTAATGCCTGATACAACCACTAGACTTATAGAAGACACAGGAGGTGGTTAAGCCATGTCATGAATCCTGAGGGGAGCACTGACCATTTTGCCAACAGATAGTATCTTGTAAAGATTAAAGGTGGAAAAAGGGATATGGAGGTTGAGAGGGTGATGGACATTGGAGGATGAGGGATTATGGAGGTTTTAGAAGGTAGGATAGCATGAATGAAACTTTCCCCCAAGTGTAGAGTGTAAGAGGGTAAGGAATTACACATAATGCGTGATTGGCAAGTTTCCTTTCCAAGGCACCACAAGAAGTAGTTTTCACCATAGGATGAATTATTTCTCATTATTCTTTTTTCTTTTTCTTTTTTTGTGTCACACGGGACACTTGTTTGCCAAGTTTTCATCAAGGTGACATTTTTTTTACTACTTGGAAGACAATGGATGTAAGAAATGACATGAAGGAAGGGCTCAAGAATATTGTTCTTTGGATATTACTCTTTAAGGACATTCTATAATGAAACATGGCTATTGAAAGTATGCTCCAAGATGTTGATAGAGAAATGGAAAAGGGGGATGAAATGGGTGATAAGATGGACTAGGGTAAGGGTTTATGCATAGGATTGGATCATAAGGGGGATGGAAGGATGGAAAGTAGGTGTTGGATAACATATGGGGTGTTGAAAGATTAGAGTATGGGTGGATGGAAATGTTGGCAAGATCAATGTTGGCACACACCTCGAGGGGTGGTGAAGTGTTGGAAGGAAAATGGATTTTGGATTCTAGGATTTAGATGGAGGACGAGATGTGGATTTTAGGACACAAGGACCCAAAAGGGATGAAGGAGGTGATGGATTATATAAGGTAGTGGATTTTTAGACACATGAACTCAATAGATTTGGAAAATGGAGGATATTTATATGGAGGAATGACAAGAGCCTTTGGAATAGCAATATTGTATGCTAATTTTGATTTCCTTTAAGATGTAGTGCTTCCATAAGTAGCTTGTAAATCTACATGGTTTCTTATTTTTCTTTCTTCTATGGTTCTTTGAAACAATTTCTTCAATAAGAAACTTATGAACCCACATGGTTTTCAATTTTTTTATTTTTCTTGATGGGTCTTTGTGGCCTTTTGGACTTTTAGTTTTTTCTTTTGAATCAAAATGTTCTTTATTTTTACATGTCTTTTAGATAGGGCATGTTGATACTTGAATGCGTGTGGATTTTTGAACTTGTGGATTTTATGTTTGGCATCCAAATTGCTTCCAATAGTATTGGGATTCATAGAGGAATAGGTATGAGATGGAGGTCTATTGAAGGAGTTCATATAAATGGATGGTTGGAAGGTCTCAAGGACATGTGTCTTTTCTGATCTTGATTTATGAAAGATTAAGTGGATTATGGACTAGGGGTGATATGGATGATTCATAGAGGGATATAAGGACCTAAGATGGATGGAAGGCACAAAATTTTTTACTTCGGGATATAAGGACCTAATATGGATGGAATGGACAAAGGATTTAACTTTGGGATACAAGGACTCAAAATGGATTTGGAGGATGGAGAATGTGCATGTTTGGGTTTATATGGTGAAATGCAACATTTTGGAGGGATACCAAAATCTTGAAAGTGAGATATGTAGCGAAGTCCATGATAATTAGGATTTTTTTATATCAAGGGGTTCTAATACACCTTGTTCATTGAGGTGTAACCCCTTTCCATGATAATGCATATTTTGAAAAATCTTTCATGCAATGGGATACTAATTTTTTTTAAACATGATATAAGTCTAGTTTGAGGTGGAGGAGGCATGTAAGGATTGATAGGATCATGAAGTAGACCAAAATAAATAAAATTGAATGAACGAAGTTGATATGTAATAGGCTCATTATTAGCTTAGATAAGATTATGTCAAGGAGATGGAGGGTGGATAGGATCGTTTGGTGGACATGGAGGATTATGACACAAGGATGGAGGGTTGATAGGATATTGTGATAAACTTGGAGGATATTGACATGGAGATGGAGGGATAATTTGATCTTGGCATGGAAGAGGATCATTAGATGGACTGTAAGGGACATCATGGTTTTTCTTAGGAGGTGGATTATTAATAGGACTTAGAAGACCACTTTTCTCTTGGGATGAAAGAGGATCATGTTGAAAAAAAACAAATGGTTAAGGGGCTCATCACAATGTTCTAGTAATATGGGATCTTGATAAAAGATTGAATGGGATGGGAGTATCTTGGTCTTGAACCAATATAGGACTTGTTTCCTTATACTTTGGATTATCCTCTTGCTATGGGGTATGTATTTGGATATGTATGGTGCATTCTTGAAAGGACTCAATACTTTGACATGATAAGAATAGACTTTGAATGGGACTCATTGGAGTAGGTTTCAATGGGAATGGAGTATATAGTGGCATTAGATCTAAGATTGTTGAATTGTAAAAGGGACTTGTATAGAAGAATACAAAGGTTGGAATTGTTTGTGGATATCCCTTGCCAGGGGTAAAGTAGAAAGGTGACATCATTATATGCATTGTATAATAGAAATGGTATAAATGAAGGAATGGTGAGAGATATGGAGGTTACTTGTGGGTCATTTCTAGGCATAGGCATATTATTTTGATTAGGATTGGGAATAGTGCCTTGACATGTGTCTAACTCATCATTATGTGAATTATTGGGATATTGTTTGATAGTAAAGTCACCTTGGTCAATGAGATCATGTTTGATATTTTTCAATTTTGAACAACTTGAACTTTTACATCATTTGGTTCTATGGTACTCACATAAGTCATTATTATTGCACCAGGATGTTTAAAATATTCTAGCTCATAATGTATTACTTCTAGAAGTATGATGTCATTTGATTGTACAAGCTTCTTTAAAGTTGACTCAATTGGTTCTCCTAAGGGCATGCATTTTTGTTTTGGTGCCCGCAAACTATTTTTGTTGTTTGGAAGAGTATGAGAATGCATTTGATTTTTTTCCTTTTGAGATCATGTAGTTGGCATATGCAAGAATGACTCTAGCTATGTTATTGGGATTTTTTTATTTTTGAGAAATGACTAATGTAAATGAAAAGTGCAAAAGGGTAAAATGATGATTATGATGACTAACAATGAAACTAATTTTGGGGGGATACTTTTATTTTTGGGAATAAGACCAAGGTAAATGCAATATGAAAAAGGGGTAAAATGACAATTATGATGACTAGGTATGACACTAATGTATGTAAAAAAAGTTAAAATAATGAGCAAGGCATGAAAAAATAATGATTATGATGGATAGGGTATGAAACTAATGATGACTAAGGTGGGAAGAAAGAAATCATAAGGGAAATTTTGAGAATAGAACTTTAGGACACAACCTAAGTAATTGAGAGAATTTTCTTAACCCCCAAGTTGGGATGAAAGTGACAAGTTGACAAAGTATTTATTGTGACAAAAGATAACCAATTTGAGGAGATCAAAATCATTCTAAAAATCACTATGTAAGGATCCAAAAGGTGCCCTCTAGTTTCCATAAGACAATACTAAAGGTAAAAAAATCCAACCCTAGGAGATGCAACCTATGTTTTTTTTTTTTTTTGGAATTTTAGGAATATACAAGGTATCCCTAATAATGTGTATGTAAAAGGAGACCCTAAATGGATGTAAAAGAAAAACTCTAAAGGATGCAAAAGGAAACCCTAAAGATAGATACAAATAAAAAATAGGAAACCAAAATGATGGACAAAAAGGAAATAGGAAACCCTAATGATGGATGGAAAAGAAAATAGGGGACCCAAATGATGGACATAAAAAGGAAACCCAAAT
Source organism: Chamaecyparis obtusa (assembly GCA_027943335.1). Lineage (NCBI taxonomy): Eukaryota > Viridiplantae > Streptophyta > Pinopsida > Cupressales > Cupressaceae > Chamaecyparis > Chamaecyparis obtusa. The sequence continues at coordinate 81,722 of BSBK01008698.1, forward strand.
GATGGAAATGAAAACAATAAAGGTAGATGAAAATAGAAAATGGGAAACCCTAATGATGGATGAAAAGGAAAGAGGAAACCCTATGATGGATAAAAATGAAACCCTAATGATGTATGCAAAATGGTAGAAAACCCTAATAATGATGCAAAAAGGAAGGAATACTATATGTGAACTCTAAAGGAAGATATGTAGACTTTAGAATGCCAAATTGATTGAATATGGTTAGTAAAAACCTTTGGAAAACCCTAATTTTTGGTATGATTGATGGATTTTAATATTGGACTTTGTCAAGAAAATATATCTTAGAATATGACAATTACAGTCCATAATTTGACAATTGTGGCTTAGGATATGTGAAGTGTGGATCATAATATGATAGTTCCATCTCATAATAGGATAGTTGTGGCTCAAAATATGACAGTCGCAGCTTAAAATTCGCGGCTCAAAATTTGAGAGTTGTGAATCAAAATTTGACAGTTATATTTTTCCATTTATGAATGTCTGGTCGTTAATCATTTTTTACAAATGCAAAGAACACACACATAAGAAAATATGACTATTGACAAACTTTGGATTGTTGTGCTTTGTGTATTTTCAAGGACTTTTTCAAGCCCCAATATTTTCACTGGTCTTATCACAAATGAAAGCACTTTAAAATAGTCTTATCCTAAGGACAAAGATTCATTACAATATTTTAGCCGATAACTTAGTTTTTTGTCAACTCTTGACAACCTTGTCACACCATAGGGTGCACTAATTTTTTTGCCTTTTTCCAAAAT